>QEOT01123677.1:0-34049 GCA_003123785.1 Pterocarya stenoptera
ATCAAATCGGAAGTGGAGCTCGCACGGGCGGCTCCGGCGACGGATCGGGGCTGGGTTTGGGTGGAAAAGCTTGGTATTGGGCCGGTGAAGAAGTGGTAGAAATTTTGTGGCCAATGGTGGCCGGACGGCGGCGGAAAGGCGAGGAGAAGCCGTAGGCTTCGCACGGCTCTCGGAGGCTAACGGCAGCGTTAGGCGGCCTGAAAACTTATGGGTGAGGTCGCCGGTGGCTGGGGAACCGAACGGCACAGGCGGTGTCAACCACGGCGGCCGGCAACGGCGACGGTGAAGAAGAAACCGATCGCACGTGAAAGAGGAGAGAGAAAGAGAGAGAGAGGGTGTCGCGCGGGAATGGGCCGAACGGGAAGGAAGAAAGAAAAGGAAGGAAAGAAAAAGGAAAGAAGAAAAAGAAAAGGGGAAAAGAAATGAGGTCCAATCCTCACCACTTTCGAGTCACAACTGATCCTCAAAAACACTATTTTTAAACCAGTAAATTAAATAAATAAAAGCAAACTCAAAACTAATTAAAATAAAATATTAAACTCCAATAATAAACATATTTTAAAATAAAAGGAAATTAAATCGTAGAACACCAATTAAAATCATAAAAGCACATTAAACTAATATCTCTTAAACACGTTTAAATTAAATTAAACGGCTCAAAAACAACTATTAAATTAAAAAAAAAAAAAAACCCTTCAATAAAAAGCACGTAAAAACCGGGGTGTTACAAAACTAGCTTCTTTTGATTCAACTATTTCAACCATCTATGATCCATATGCCAAGTCTATTTCATTTAAAACTGCTCAGTATTTTCTCCCTGCTTCAAAAACTAAGTATATCAGAAAATTATTTTCTTGGAATCTGTTATATATTGAACCTAATAGGTCCATATATACAGATCCTTTTAAAATTGCTTCAAACTATTTTCCCCCTGGCTCTCACTGAATTCCTGAAAAATTCAGCCAAAACTCTTCAATTTTATTCTAGTATTTTGCTTCAAACATAATCCATCGTTATTAAACCTATTTACAATAAAGCTGATAAATCAAAGTTGATTATCACAGTACCTATTTTCTTCAAATTATTACTGAGGAAGACTGGGGTACTCACCCCTTTACTTAAAAAAGACTTTTTTCATTCTGAGATTGTTTACAATTATTTTGACTATGCTTGGTCAAAATTCATGTTGTTTCAAGGGGCTGATATGAGCCATTTCTAGTTTCTTAATTTTGATAAAATGTTCAAAGGAAAACTCCCACTCTGGTTCTTAAAATGGTGGGATCAGTTCGGACCCGTTCCTGAGATCCTTCCAGAAATGCTTCAAAAAACATCCAAATGTTTTGCCAATGCCATTGTTTCAAAATTGGACCGACATACTGCCAAATTTCCCTATTCTTTACATTTCTGTAAATGGTATAAGGTTCCTTGGATCATGAAATTGAATTATGCAAGAAATTGTGATTTGTTAGTCCGATTCTACTTTGCTAAATGGTGGGATAGATATCACACCCAAGATATTATTAATCATGTAATCAGACACTTTTTCCAAACTGCTCCAGATCTGAAGAACACGGAGGAATTCCCTGCTATTACTCATGGTTCTGCTTCAACTGGATATCCACTAATCCAGGCCCCTACTCTTGTTCCATTGAAAGAAAAAGCAACTACTTCTTTTTTCATTAAATCTGACAAATCCTGTAAGTCTAAAAAGAAGAGTGTTCTTGAATGACTTAATAAAAATGATTTAATTTATTTGTTAAAAAAGTCCATTGAAAAAGATAATTCTAACGAAGATGATAATAAGTCAGATGCATCATCAGAGGCTTCGGTTGTTGATCCATATAGCAACATTTTTTGACATGATTCTGAAGACACACCAAGATTATCCAAAGATGAATGACCCATGATCTATCGGCACAAACTAACAAGAAAAGGCTACCGTCCCAAGGACTGATTAGTCTCCACTGACAGATTCCCACTTTTTCATGACAGAAGACGAAGATCCTGCAAATTATGCTAAGAAAGTTGTCTTTGGTGTATTCATTTTGTTTTCACGTGAATGAATAGTAAAAGTGAAAATAATATTCACTATTTACTCACGGTCTCTTTGTTACTTTAATTATTGTAAACAGGCGCCCCCTTCATCTATAAAAGGGGAACCTTGTCTCAGAAGGAGGCATCACTAATTTTACCATTTCATTTCCTTCCTCTCCACTCTCCCTTTCATACTACCTAGGTTTCTCTTGAAAATTCTTACACCTTTTTGAGTTTTCCTTGTAAGTTATTTCAACCATGAATATATAAATATTGTTTCTCTCATTAATTGTTTC
Source organism: Pterocarya stenoptera (assembly GCA_003123785.1). Lineage (NCBI taxonomy): Eukaryota > Viridiplantae > Streptophyta > Magnoliopsida > Fagales > Juglandaceae > Pterocarya > Pterocarya stenoptera. The sequence continues at coordinate 2,331 of QEOT01123677.1, forward strand.
CAGTCTATTTTCATTTTTACCAAGTTCCAATTATCTGGTCTATCCAATCATCTGGTCCTGCTTTTAATTTATTTTTATTATCACCAGTTCCAGTTATCTGGTCCTGTTATTTTCATATTGTTATTTTCATTACTTCCAGTTATCTGGTCCTGCATCCAGTTATCCAGTCCTGCATTACTTTCCCATTATATCCAGTTATCTAGTCCAATTACTTGTGCTTATTTATTCATACTTCCACTTTCTCCCTCCTTGGTGTATATATATATATTTATATGTTGATGTCCTAATGTGATTTTAGAACTTAGGACGTGATTTTTATGTAATACAAAAATCAATGTAAGCATGTTAGATGGATGTTTAGTCTAGATGCAACAAAAACCTTATTTTTGGGCTATATGTGGTTGGACCAAGCATAGTTTGTATATTTGTATTTTGATTTGAATTTTTCTGAATGCATATTTGGGCCAAAGCACATATATCATTTAATATATTTAATATATCATTTATCTGCCATTAAATTAATGATAAATAACAAGAAAAAGGACAATTTACAAGATAAATGTATGTTTTGGTAGGATTTGGAGTTAGTATGCAAAATCTTTATTTTTGGGACCAAATTGTAATTTTTCACATGTAGAGGGGTAACTTTGCAATTTAGCCTAACTTGGTGAGTCTTTATGTTTGTATGAGCTTTGGAGAGATATTCTAACTTTAGAAAAATATCTCAGTTCGTTCATGCCTTTTTACATACATTACACTACAATCACTTTAAGTTAGCCTCTAACTCACTCACAATGTATTTCTATATGTACGATGGTAAGCCCATAAATGTCATATTCTTGTAAGTTAAAAATGCTCTAATATTTCATCCATGTCAATTATTTCAAGTACATGCATATTTGTTATATGTCATGTTATGTCATGCCATCTATCACACATCCATTGTTACACGTCATGTCATGTCCCATGCAAAGAGTATGTCACAAAAAATATTTTCAACTCGGTGGAGTCTTTTATTTTTATCACGACCCCAAATGCTATGATGGGATATTATCCTAGTGGAACTCCCTTGTCCACATTGGAGTGTTTAAACTAGTGTAGAATTTCTTGAGTTGACAAAGTACTGTCAACAAGCTTCAAATGGGACCTAAGTAATTGGTTTCCAGAGCAAAGTTAGGCACCCAACACCGTGGTACCAACCTCATGTTTATCAATTTTTAATCAGTTTAGTTATCATGACATAGTCATAGCTGTCGCAGATGTCTGAGATGTGATGAGGTACGGACAGGAGCACACGACTCAAGGGGAACTATGTAGCATCCACATGTTCATGTTTAATTAGCCATGTATATGTTGAACAAGATTCCAAGTTCATGTTCAATTCATATTATTTTCAATTCATGTCAATTTTCAGTTCATGTCAATTTCAGTTCATGTCACGCTATTTACCAAGTCATGTAAAGCATATTCATGCCATTTTAGTGTCATGCATGCATCTTTATACTACTGGTAAGTTGGTAGTTGACATATTGAGATTTGTAATCAAATCTCACTTGTCAGTTCCAATTACCGTTTCCCCCCAGAATGGTAAACTATGTGCTAGGATTTGGAGAACCCGCAGAGGATAGATTGGATGAGGTCGACTAGGCCCCAAAGCGAAGATAAGGAGATTTTGTTTCAACTCTAAAGTTCAGAGATAGGATTTTAGCTATCTTAGCCGAGTTGCATGAGCAGCTCAGTGAGTTAGCATAGTAGTTATTTAATTCAATACTGTACTTATGGAGCTCTGTCTCTAGTACTGATTTATATTACAATTGTGACAGACAAGTTTTTTAACATTACAGCTATCAGTCTATTATGAAGTTATGAAGCATGTTATGTCTTGTGATATAGTTTCTAATACAGTGTTATTTATTCAAAAGAATTATCCACTGCGAATATTGCATATTGTTAGATGAATGCTAAGTGCATTGCATCTTTAACTATCATGAATATGGGCAGGTATCTTTGTATTGCATGTCTTGATGTTTCAAAGTCTATCAAATCCTAAGTGGAATCTAGGGGCATCATATGATGGTATTAGAGCAATACGTCTCAAGATTAAGCCCACATGTCTCCAGGAATTTGGATTAGAATATAGGAACTAAATTTTAGTCTTTGCTAAGCTTGATAGATATTGCACTCTAGAGTAGGATTAAGGTACCGTATGGTTCAAACCAAGGTTCTAAAAGCTAGTTTTCTTCATTAATGAGTGAAGCCTATCAACGAATGCATGCACGTTGTAGCTCCTTTCAATGGCTTTAAGAATTCAACCTTGCCCTTGCTAAAGATAACTGGTTTAAGAAAGATTTGGTTGTCAACATCTATGAGGGATGACTTATGGCAATCTTGCTAATTTACTTCTTTGTTCAACTAGGATTGGAAGTGGGATATCTGTATTTTTTACTTCCCTTTGATTGCCAAGAAGATATAGACACAAGTCACTCTCGAATGGTACCTCTATATCCTTTAGTAGTGTTTATAGCCCCTGCTCTGAAAGCAATTCAATTCCATTTTCTTTTTCCCAGTCTCTCTATCTTTGAACGAAAAAGGTAGTGATCTCCTCCTTGTGGTTGGTTCATATAATAAAGCAAGAAGCTCATCCCCTCTCCCCCTGACTCCTTCTCCATACATACAGAACTGTATTTTATGGTCTCTTATGTTTACAGCCCATTCTTCACCTTTCCTATAGATAGCAAATCAAGCAGACTTTCCTAAGTGCAAGAGTTATTACATGAAGCTAAAACACTTACACGTGTTTCAGGACGTAACACATGACACATGGTAGAGTTCCTAGGAGCCCTAATGGACATAATAGCAAGAACGAACAACATCCTCTAATGGGCAATGACTAAGGGATAGCTGAAGCCCTTCATCACTGATGGACGTGCTCAGGCAATAGCAACAGCAACAAGTGCACTTGCCAAGACCAAGAGTTAGTAGTTGTCCCTATGAGAAGTTTCTAGTGTATCCTTACCCAAAATTTTTTGACAAGGAAGGGCACATGAAGGGAGACAAGTGGATAATCGATCTCAAATGGACATTCAAGATTTTTGGTTGCACAAGAGACCAGAAGGTACAATACGTTGGGTACCTGTTTCAAGGAGAAGCTCACATAAGGTGGGATACAAGAAGGCAGCTTTTAGCGAGAGAATTAGGAACCCTATCTGCTTTTACATAGGGAATGTTCAAGGAAGTGTTTGACAATAAATTCTTCCCAGACTCAGTGAACTTACTAAAGGTGCAGGAATTCACATCGTTCGTACAAGGTAGCATGACTGTAGAATAGTATGCTGCGAAGTTCATTTAATTAGGGAGGTTCGCACCTCACCTAATTTCCATTGAGGTCTAACATAGAGGATTAGCCGCTCAGATTAATTCTGAATAAAAGAGGGCCATGCCTTTTGCATCTAGCAGAAGTGTAGAGAAGAAAATGTATTTTACTAGTCCAGACAAACGTAAGGAGTAGTAATTGGAAGACAGATGTCGTCCTTGAACCTGTAGTGTGCAAAGTGCTGCAAGCTTCATGCCGGAGGATGTTGTTACAGTTATGGAGTCTACTTCAAATGTGAAAAACCTAGGCACATGATCAAAGAGTGTCCCAATGAAGCTCATATCAATGGAGTTGGGTATAATGGTGACAGCAAACCGAAGCCAAGGCCCCATACCCCAGCAAGAGTATATGTTGTTACGCCAGGTGATGTTGATGCTAACACTCCAGAGACTGAGGAAGCTGGCATCATCAATGGTATGTTCTAAGACTTTGGCATCTTTAAATTAGTTCAGATTGGTAGAATTGCTATTAATCGTAGTACTACCTTACTTTGATATTTGGAAAAGTCAGCCTGTTAAGGTTGGCAGCTTGTGCGCTATTTGATTTTGTCACAATGCAGTCTTTTGTGTCTATAGCGTTTGCATGAATTTGTTGTTTGCAAACTGAGTTGTTACCTCGTAAGCTTATAGTTACGATTCCCAATGGGAATACAGCAGCATGTAACTGTGTAGTTAAATATTGTCATGTTGAATTAGAAGGTAGACGTTGAAATCTAATTTTATGGTGTTCAGTTTAATGGAGTTTGATCTGATTTTGGGGATGAATTAGCTATTCAAGCACTATGCTAAGAAAAACTATAGGAATATAAGTTGGGCTTGAAGCCCCAAATGAAGACAAGGCTAGTTATGCAAGATTGTTGGTTAAGGTCACCACTCCAATGATTTCGCCTTTACAAGCCAGGAGGTGCATTGATGATGGTGCCTCAGCATTTCTGGCAATGATTGTAGAGAATTCAGCCATAAGTGAAGAAGTTCATGGGATACTCATGACTGAAGACTCTCCTAAATTTTTCATTGATGAGTTACCTAGATTTCTGCCAGACAAGGAGTTCAGAATAGAGCTGGAACCTTCAATGGCTCTGACGCATAAGGTGTTGTATCATATGGCTCCAGTAGAGTTGAAGGTGCTCAAGGTGCACTTGAAGGGATTGTTAGAAAAGGGATTTATTCATCCAAGTTCTTTGCCATAGGGTGCATATGTGCTATTTGTGAAGAAGAAAGATGGCTCCATGAGAATGTGCATAGACTACACAAAGTTGAACAAGGTGACGACCAAGAACAAGCATATGTTACCTTGGATTGATGACCTACTAGATCAATTATAAGGAGCACGATGTTTTATAAGAACGATTTGCTATCCGAATATCATCAACTAAAGGTTAAGGATTAGGATATGCCAAAGAGTGCCTTTATGACATGATACGGCCACTACGAGTTTTTGGTGATGCCTTTTGGGTTAGCCAATGCTCCAGCCACATTCATGGACATGATCAACAGAATATTCAAGCCTTATATGGATTGTTTTGTTGTTATGTTCATCGATGACATCCTTATTTACTCAAAAAGCAAAGCAAAACGTAGAAATAACAAGTATGTCTATAACCATACTCAAGGATTAGGAGTTGTATGCCAAACTCAGTAAGTGCAAGTTCTAGCTTCGTAAAATAAAGTTTTTGGGTCACGTGATTTCCAATGGAGGAGTAGTAGTAGACCTCAGTAAGATTGAAGCAGTGATGAACTGGCAAAGGCCGACCAGTTTGCACGAGATTTGTAGTTAGTTAGGATTGGCTAGTTATTACAGAAGGTTAGTGGAAGGATTTTCCAGTTTGTCTAAACCACTTACTGCCCTAACCAAGAAAAATGTAAAGTTCGTTTGGAGCGATAAGTGCAAGGCAAGTTTTCTCGAACAAAAGAAAAGGCTTACAATAGTGTCGATACTTACATTTTCGGAGCCTCATAAGTATTTTGTAGTGTATAGTAACGAATCCAAAGCAGGACTCGAATTTGTGCTGATGCAAAAATGAAGAGTAGTCACCTATGCATCACACCAACTGCAGTCGAATGGGACTTGATCAAGTGGTTGTTGAAGCAAAGCCAAGCACCCAACGCCTATGGTGCCAACCTCATATTTTAGTCAGTTTAGTTATCATGACGTACTCACAGATTGCGCAGATGTCTATGATGTTATGTGGTACCGACAAGAGCACATGGCTGAAGGGGACCTGTCTAGTTTTCACATGTTCATGTTTAATTAATCATGTATATATTGAACAAGATTCCAAATTTATGTTCAGTTCATGTCAGTTTCAACTCATGTAAGTTTTCAATTCATGTCAATTTTTAGTTTGTGTCAGTATAGTTCATGTCATGCTATTTGTCAAGTTGTGTTTTGCTATTTGCCAAATCATGTCACGTATATTCATCTCCATATCACGACTCATTTGCCATTTTACTGTCATGCATGCATTTTTATACTGTTAGTAAGCTGGTAGTTGACTTGATGAGATTTGTAATCAAACCTCACTTGGTAGTCCCACCACCATTGCCCTTGAAATGGTAGACTATGTGCCAGGATCTGGTGAACCCGCTGAAGAGATTGGATGAGGTTGACTATGCCCCAACGCAAATACGATGAGATTTTGGTTTCCATTCTCTAGTTCATAGATAGGATTTTAGCTATCTTAGCAGAGTTGCGTGAGCGACTCAACGAGTTAGCACAGTAGTTATTTTATTTAGTATTATAATTATGGAGCACCGTCTCTAGTACTTATTTATATTACAGTCATGATAAACAAGTTTTGTAAAATTATAATTATCAGTCTGTTATGAAGTTTTGAAGCATGTTATGTTTTGGGACATAGTTTCTAGTACAATGTTATTTATTAAAAAAAAAAATTATCCGCTGCATATATTGCATAATATTAGATTTATGCTAGGTACATTGTATATTTAACTGTCATGAATAGGATAGGTAACCTTGCCTTACATGTCCCAATGTATTAGATCAATCTGTCCGATCTCAAGTAGAACCTAGGGGTGTCATAGGGACACCACAACTTGGTATCAGAGTGCGCTTATACACGACCCCAGGTAAACCTATATGTTACGTAGGATAATACCAAAAATGCAGGAGTTAGATGATATAAGCCATTGTGAGCTTCACCCTTCCCAATCGTGCTCCAAGAGGAAAGGTCCTGCACAAAACACTCATTAGTGAAAAAGATAAAACAACAAGAAATTTCTTGAGTTAGTTTTTGGGCTGAAAGAAGGTTAAAAGTAAAGGATGGAATGCACAAGACTTCCTTGAGGATGATAGTATCACTGAGTTGGACAATGCCTTTATGTGTCACTTTGGCTTGGTTACCGTTTGGGAATTATACTGTGAAAGATACTTTGAGAGGTAGGGATATATACATAGAGGTGCAACAGATCATATGATCAGTTGCACCTGTGTCTATAATCCAAGGAATGGTGGTAGAACTTGCAGGATTAAAAACTGAAAAACAAGAAATGTTACCAGTCATGGTGGATGCCGAGGGACAAGATGATGTATTGGTGTTCTGAACTTGATTGGTAGCAGGTTGTGGAGTTTGTGATTGAAGCAAAGCTACAAGATGTTGATATTGCTCTTTAGTGAGAACACTCTGAGACGGTTCACTGATCTGATCTTGTTGTGAGAGGCTGACTTGGTTTGCAAATGAGTCAGGTCCTTTGGTTCGATTGGATTGCTTGTGGCCTGGTGGATAGCCATGAAGTTTATAGCATCTTTCAATAGTGTGACCAGCAAGATTGCAGTGGGTACAAATAGGTTTCTCAAGATGTGGGTTAGCTTTGAAACATTTATCAAAAGAGTGGCCAGGAATTTTGCAATGGCTACAGAAGGATTTATCTCTCTTTTGGGAACCAAAATATTTTGGAGGATCTCGGGTAATTGAGAAATGAGTCCTTGAGGCTAAAGCAAGTGTATCATTCAAATTGGAATTATTTGAGATTTGTTGACGCTTTTCTTCTTGTTGAACAAGAGCATAAACTTCACTCAAGCTGGGTGTTGGTTTGATTAGAATAACTTGGGCTTTGATGTTGGTGAAAGAATCATGGAGTCCCATGAGGAACTTCATCATCCAATCAAGCTGCTGGTTTTCAAGAACAGCTTTCATGGTTCCACAAGTACAAGTAGGGATGGATTCAAAGTTAATAAGTTCATCAAGTAAACCTTTCAACTTCGAAAAATAGAGGCTGACTGAATCATCGCCTTGAGTAAGAGAATGAATGGACTGTTTTAATTCATAAATTCTGGGTCCATTATTTTGTGCAAAGCGTTGCTCTAACTCAAGCCACAGGGCATGAGCTGTCTCAACATACACAACACTATTCTTAATTTCGAGGGACATAGCATTTTGGAGCCAAGTCACAACCATGTCATTACATTGAAGCCATGGTTCCAATAAGGCATTATTTGGAGAGGTGGGTTCACGAAGGGTTCCATCAATGAACCCTAACTTCTTCTTGATTCGAAGGGAGTGACGAACGGTGCAAGCCTAGGAATGGTAGTTCTCAGCAGTGAGAAGGTGGTTTGTAAGTAAGGTTACAGGACCATCATTTGGGTTAAGGTAGTATGGGCTGGAAATATCTTTAGGATTGGTATTGGTTTTGTCGGAAGCCATTATATCTCTAATACCATATCGGTTTTGATAATAACAGAGTAAATGAAGCAGAGGAAGAAGATGCAGAAAATACTTTCTGTGTATATTGATAAAACGTTGTGCTTACAGTGCAGTAATACTCGTACATATATACATTGCAAAAAGGAATAAAAGAATCTAATCCTAACAAACTTTGGTACAGAGAATCAAAACAGAATGACAACTCATCCATTTGGATTTAATCTAGAAACTTCTCTTGATTCCACATTCTGCTGATGAGGTATAGTTGAGCTGTGAAGGCACGTGTCTTGCATTGCTGATGTGTGTTGTTGCTATGTAAATTCTAACAGTATTATAAGCTTGACCCTGTAAGTGTCCTAGGTTCGATCTGTATTTAAAAATGAGTGATGGGATAGAAAGTGATAGGTTTGGGTTATGTGGCAGGATTTGAGCATTGTGCGACTAAGACCCCCACAAGGAGAGCAACCACCGAGTAGACAAGAGGGAGGACCGTCTAGCGAGAGGAGAGATGAAAATCTAGCGAGAGCGCTAAACCGTATTACGGATGTGTTGGAACAGCAACGTGAACTATATTCACGTCACCTGCAAGTTTAGTTGTTTGGGATCCCCCAGTGAGGAATAGGGGGGATGTACGGTAGGGTACTTTATGATAGCCCCTATCCCCCTGTGTTTTTGGTGAACTACACAAAGCATAGGTGACATGATCTATGTGTGTTACGTAAATGTAATGCGGTGTACTGCAATGTTTAAGGTTCCGTGTACTACAGACAAGGTCTCATGCACGCCTGAGCAAGGTGACTTTTGTAGGGAACGACAACAATACCTCCTAGAAATTCTCCCAACATTGAGAGTCTCCTCGTGTGGTTGATCTGGTTTGTAACTCGTGGTTAATGCAACTATTCTCAATATGGCATAGTGACGAGAAGGAGCAGAAAAAGGAGAAGGTGAAAGTGAAATAGTAGAAACAATGATTGATGGGTCAACTGGACATGTGGCGTTAGATATCCCATGCATTACGTTCACGCAATTACTCCTGCAACTGGTTAGAGTCATCTAAGGCATGTCATGTTCAGGTCATGATTTGGGGTCATGACTTGGGCTTTTTTAAGTGATCTCAGGTCCATGTTTTTGTTCTAAACCCTACTCTATCTCATTGTCATCTCTACCCCGACTCAGCGCTTAAGAAACCCACACACACCGTAATTCTCTAATGGTCCACATTTCAATCATCTTCTAACTAATCTCAATAAAATATGAATAAAGTAATGTACCGCGTATAATATATGTATATCAACCAAGACAACCAATCATAGAATATAATAATCTAATTATTTATTTAGAAGTAATTTTGGGGGTTACAGGAATTGATTGGGTTGTTCGGTGCCAATGGTATTGCATGGGAAGAAAGAAAGAAATGAAATGAAGTAGTGAGAAAGATAAAAGAAGTTACGGATGAAGAAGAAAAAAGCATAGAAGAGAAAGTCTTAAAGTTCTGGTCAATTATGTGGCCCAAAGTTTTCTTCTCCTAAAGTTATCCTATTCCAACTTGCTTTGCATGAGATTTGGCAGCCTATTAACATGAGCTAGAGACTTATAAACAGGATCACAATTGATAGTTGGCAATGCAAGCTGAAATTGTTGCTTTATATGCCAATAATAGTGGAACTTAGTTCCTAAACGTCTTGACACTAACTTGGTTAGCAGCGTATAGGAATTCAAAGTTGAAAGTCTGGTTTTGCAAAACTTCAAGGGCTCGACTATGGTAAAGAATATTTTAGCCTAGTAGTCAAGTGTGGGACTATCTGCTTGGGGGTAGCATTGGTCTATTGTCAAGAATGACCTCTTGAGCAACTTGACAATGCCTTCTTACATGGTGATTTACAGGAATGAAAATACTTATCTCAGGCATAGAAGAGAGTCTAAGTCCTAGTCAACGTGTGGCCCAAGGTTTTCTTGTTCAAAAGACATCCTGTTCTAGCTTGCTTTGCAACAAATTTGGCAATCCATTCACCCAAGCCAAAGACTTATAAACAAGCTATCAAGGATCCCAAATGACACTTGGCCATGCAAACTGAAATTGTTGCTTTACGTGCCAATCGTACACAGAACTTAGTTCCTAAACATCTTGACATTAACTTGGTTAGCAGCAAATAGGTATTCAAAGTTGAAAATCTAGTCGATAGCTCTATTGAACTGTATAAAGTACGTTGTTGGGCACATAGTTTTGCACAACTTCGGGGCCTCAAATATGGTAAGACATTTAGCCCATTTTTCAAATATGGGACTATCTGCTTGGTGGTAGCATTGGCCTGTCTCAAGATTGGCCTCTTAAGCAATTCAGGAATGCCTTCTTACATGGTGATTTACATGAATGAAAATATTTATCTCAATGCATAGAAGAGAAATTCTAAGTCCTAGTCAACTTGTGGCCCAAAGTTTTCTTCTCTTAAAGACATCCTATTCCAACCTACTTTGCATTAGATTTGGCAGTCTGTTCACCTGAGCCAAAGAATTATAAACAAGCTCTCAAGGATCCCAAATTAAAGTTGGCCATGCAAGCTGAAATTGATGCTTGACATGCCAATCGTACGCAAAACTTAGTTCCTAAACGTCTTGACACTAACTTGGTTAGCAACAAATGGGTATTCAAAGTTGAAAGTCTGGTTGATAGATCTATTGAGCAGTATAAAGCACATTTTGTGGCACATGATTCTGCACAACTTTAGGGGCTCAAATATGGTAAAACATTTGGCCCAGTTGTCAAATATGGGACTATATGCTTGGTGGTCGCATTGGCCTTGTCTCAAGAGTGGCCTCTTAAGCAACTCGACAATGCCTTCTTGCATGGTGATTTACAGGAATGAAAATATTTATCCCAAACGCATGGCTTCCCACTCACCCTAATCATGTGTGTTAACTTAAAACGCGCTCCTCATGCTGGCACACGAAGTATAGTACCTATCTTCAACAAATGGGTTTTAAGATGTGTCTGAATGACATCTCCGTGTTTTACAAGCACAATCAATATGAAATTATTATGTCTTCTTATTTATGTCATAGACATCATTATGGCTGGTAGCTCCACTTCACAAAATAGCAAATTTACTGCTCACTTATAAATGATCATTGACCTTTAACATGCAGGATCTTGGGGATTTGCACTATGTTTTTGGTATTAAAGTTGTTTGTGAGTAGTCTATTACCCTCGCTCATACTAGATATGTCTTCTTTCTCCTACAGAAATTTTTTTGGGATGGTCCTAAACCAATTACAACACTACTGACTTCAAGTGTTCAATTGATAACCACCAAAAAACTCTTCTTCATGATCCCACTGTCTTTCGACAACTAGTTGGGTCTCTTCAATCTCTTACCTTGATTAATCCCAATTGCTTATGTTGTGAATCTTATATGTCCATTTATGCAAACATGTACATGTGCTCCCAAGTTTGTCCTAAAACCGTTCCAAGCTCCTAGTCAGACCAATCCTACCTTGAGCTTAAAGGGGGAATAAATAGATATGCTTCCAACCATGCCGCTATGATCTTCTCTGCCATGATTTTGAATGCCATGATCCTCTCCACCATGTCTTCCCTCCATGATTTCAACATATTGTAAATAAAAACATATATGTTAGGTTCCATGTTTGATGGATTGCATAACTAGTAGAGATGTTAATTTTTCTCTTTGTTTTACCTCTATAATATCTATTTAAATGAATACAAGGCGTAATTGCAAGTTGTAGGCTGTTTTCTCACAACTCTGAGTCATGGGTAAGGTGGTTCTTCTCATAGCCTTTTGGTTAACAAGATGAGATTAGCTTGTATCACTACCTTCCCATTTTGTATCAATAAAACCTAATCATTTTTCAGTGTATGTATGGAGATTAAGGACAGCCATGGGTACAGATTTTCACTTTAACAATTAAGAGTTATCCTCTCATACCTTGATCTAGATGTACCAAGCATTGTTCCAAATAAATGCCTGCAAACAAGTAAAATGCTCTAAGAATCCTCCTTAAATCATTGATAGCATCTAGTGCCATTTTTTAGGAAAGTACTAGTTTTTTATGATAACAAAGAATATTACTGTAAGGGGCCCACCTAATTTGAAAGGGGACAAACCATTTATGAAGTCAAGTGGAGGGAAAACATGCAAACTGATCCAATGGTCTAAGGAATAAGCAATGGGTGAAGTAAAGTGCAACTCATCCAACATCTGGACAAGCAAGCACCTCGTGGAAGGCCCAGCTGACATGTCACAAGGCGAGGTGGAGATGAATGTCTCGACCATGTTAGGCAAGCTAGAAAAACCACCTACTGTGAAGGTGAGAACAGGGAGCTGAAGAGGCTGGTGAACCTGGATGGAGAGTTACTCGCCAAAAGGCAAGATATGAGAACTTTTCAAGATGAGAAATTCTTGTTGCAGTCCCCAAATAGAGATCTGCACGTGCATGCCCAACATTCCCAAAACGATTTGTTTTATTAAACTGAGGGAGTTGGCTTTTCGCATTGAAGGAAGGAAATCAAACCCATATGGAGAACTGCTATTGAAACAGTGCGTATTATATACTATATGAAGAAACTGTAGCAGGCCATGATGCCACTTCTAACCGATGATTTCTGAGCTGCTGGCCATTCCATTTTTGTCCCCTTTGAGCTGACCATGACTCCATTGAGGGACCCTTCCACCACCTTAGGCCAGTAGGTATGAGGTTTGTGACTTCATTTTGCATCAATTCAGAAGGTTTGGAAATCATTCCCTCATGTGGGTACTTTAGATTTGAAGCTTCTTAAGTAATTCATTCGTTCTGCTATTTTCTTAAGGAATTGTAAGAAACCTGTTGTGAATTGTTGCGATGTAACTAAGGAAATAAATGGAGCTATAATAATGGGTGTTGTAATGAAAATAAGAGATGGTTGTAAGGTGTTTGTGAAAATGCTAAAAAGAACAAAATTCAAAAAATAATTTAAGAGCTGCTGATTAGTGATAGTTTGTGTTGGCACCACCTTTTCAGTTAAAGGCCACAACTTCAATTGAAGCATGGATTTTGCTTATTAACACCTTACAATTAGTTTTATGATGCCATTTTTCTCTTTTAAATATATTACAGAGTGAAAATGTACAATCAACATCAAGGACTATTCCAAAAGTTATATGGACCAGCTACCAGCCTAAGACTTCATACTCCTTTGGAAAAACTGAAGACTAGCTTAATTAGTTGCACAAACTGAAGCCAAAATATAGCAGATTGGTAACCTGTTAACCTTTATTTCAGTAATATGCAATGTTCTCAATTTGTAGTCATAAGGTTTATATTTCCAACTGTACCAGACCTATCATCCCTTCAATATAACATACTCTACATCAAATAAGTAAGATGAATTCGTAATATTTGGAGAATGTAAAACATAAAGGATTCTTACTAAATTAACAATCAGAGTTACAACTACCGACAACCAGATTCCATCAAGGAATAACCAACCAGATTTCACCAAGAACTTAGATCAAGAGACAACTAGATTCTATCAAGGAATAACCAACCAGAGTTCTGCCTAGTACATCAAGGTATAATGCAATATTTCAAGTTACATCCAGCATCTAAAGTATAAACAACTAGAGTCCAAATCAAAGCATGACCATAACGCCAACAACGAGCATAAACAACCATGGTCTGAATCCTCATCTGTTCTTGAGAGAGGCATGATGTTAAGGATCCACCTGTAACAGCAAGGAAAGAAAGACAAAAAAAATCCCTGAGTTGTGTCATCCAAATCACAACTAAAAGTTCAAACGAAGTACTACATACCTGTGTAATAACACTTTATTGTGTGCCAGTAAGCAAGACCTCATCTATTGTTGTTCCAGTGCAACGGTTGTTCAACACCTCCTCCGTCGTTGTTGTAGCGCTACTTGTGTTTAATACCTCATTTGTAGTTTGCACCTCATCTGTCATCTCCTTAGGATTACTTAAACATCCCAGATAGGGAATTGGAGAAGCAAAAGCATAGGGAATTGGTGGTCTAAACGATACTCCTGTTAGCTACTGCAATTTACAATAAAAATCATAAACGTATCCTTCACAAAGTGGGTTTAAACATAGAAACTTCCAAATCATAAAGTTTATCACCTCATTTCTCCATGGATAAGGGTCGATATTTGGACGAGGTGCAAATGGTGGGAAAAATGTAGGTGGCATAATCCCATGGTAACTATGGTTATATGTTGACCAATTTGGATAAAATGGTCTTGATGTTTTTAGAGATAATATTGAATAATGATTTATCACCAAATTATAAATCATACCAATAACATGGCTTTTGGATGGGAAAAGAATACATGTGTGAATGCAGTAGGTTAGGCCTTGAGCTACTGCTAGTAGGCTGATCCTACAGTTTAAGTAATGAAATATTTTTGATATGTTATAAAACTACAAAAAAAACCAAAAACAAAAACATCCATCAGTTCTCTCAATCTCCCTCAAAATCCTTATAGTTGGCCACTCAACCATCATATATAATGTATGCATACATTAGTTTTTATAAAGCGATGACAGGATAGTCGGAATTTTACTCCAACCACCAGATATCAATAAAAAATAAAATAAAAAAATAACCAAGATGATTTGAAATGTTAGCCAAAATAGGTTAACAAATGAAATAGATCAAAGCATCCTAGAGAGTTGAATAGGATGAAAAGAACCTCACGTGGGCTGGGCTGGGTCTATGTTACCGATGCCGATAGAGGAACTAAGGACGCCGTTGGTGATGAAGGAACTGAAGACGTTGCCGGTGGTGGAGGAGTTGACCATGAAGTCTTCGAACGACATAGAAAGAAAAAGGCAAGCTAAGTAGCAACAAAGCCAAATAAAAAATGTTCCTCCATATACGATTTTGGGTATTATGGATCATGGTATTTTGGTCATTTGACATAGTTGACATGGACAAGAGGACAAATTATGGAGTACACAAGGCTTACTTCTAAAGACTGTACCTAGCAGTTCTCTTTCAAGATAACACATAATGGCTCGAAAAAGTGATAGTGTCGTACGTAGAAGCTCACACTCCATCTTAAGGGTCACATCCAAAACGGGTCTCAAGGAAAGGTCACATGGTGAACCCTCGTTCAAGGAAGGACTGGGGAGTTGGTAGGGCGTAAAGGTGTGTAAACCATACCTTGGCCATCTGTCTCTTCCAGCAATATGACTGACAAGGACAAATGACTCATATCCAAGCATACTTGGAGTCAAAGACTTGCCAAAAAGGATATCTGACAATATCTCCCTATTTAAAGAACCTAGACTTGGGACAAGATTTCACTTTTGAGACTTTATTCACTAATATGAAGACAACTGTTGCGAAAAGCAATGAGCAGAGAGGGACGAGAGAACTTCTTATGTAGGAAAGTAGGTTGGCTGCTAAGACAGTGCTGGGTAATGTAGGGTGAATGTTGTGAGTAAAAGGCATTGCATCATCTCTATAACTTCTTTCCCTCATTCTATGAGCATGAATAAATACTTCAATCATTATGTTTTTATCTATATTTATACACTGATTTTTTCGATGTTTTGAATGTTTTAACTGTTTTCAATACACAACCTTGAATCTATGTGTGGAAACTGAACATCTCTATGTAAGAATGTCTATCTCTATGTGAGTACTTGGTAGTGTGAATCTATATCATGGTACAGGACAGAGAATTCTTGGGACCATTCCGCGAAATGTTGTCAAGTGCTTCACATGAGACTGAGAATGCCTCGCGGGGATTAGGGTGGAATGATGTCATTCGACCACGCCTAATAGTCGGGACGTGGGATCCCCTAATGTATCATGTGGTGGTGACCTTGAGTTGGTGAGCCAAGTAGAAGCATTCCCGATGCAATTGTCTATGTGCCAAAAACCACCTGTGTGGTGAACAATTGTCTATGTGACAAACAACTACCTGTGTGGTGAACAACTGCCTATGTGATGAACAATTGCTTGTGTGGTGAACAGTTGCATGTAAGGCGAAAAATTGTCTATGAGATGAACAACTGTCTGTCTGGCAAACAACTGCCTAAGTGGCAAAGAACTATCATGTGACGAATAGTTGCCTATGTGGTGAACAACTATTACTGAGGCTGAACAAGTCGAATATTGGTTTTTTCACGTTTTCATAGTTAGGTGGAGAAGGGTTATGCCTCACCGCACAAATACTATTATGTTTTACCTATTTTACATAATGAAAGGGTAAAGTTCCTAGATGATGATTCCTCGCCGTGTGTGTGTGTGTGTTTACTTAGAGGGTGATTCCTCACCATGCACATGTGTGTCTATTCAGTATTTACATGAAAAGTTTTCATAGCATCTTCGGTGACATTATCTTTCATTAGCAGTCCTATCATAGCTACCTAACTTACCTATGGTTTCGTTCTCGAGAACATCGTTTGTGATACAGGTTTAGATCCCGCCATGATGCCTAAGGGAGAGGAGTCAAACCCACCCAAGTCCTAAGTATAGAGACTAGTACCCACCTTAGTACCTTGTGCCAGTTCATGCCATAGCTATTTTATATCAGCTCCCGCCATCGCTACCTTGTGCCTTCTGTTAGGATGTATAATACTAGTTTGGGAGACTACTTGTATTTAGTCCACCCCCTTGTGGAGACTGACTTTCTGTACTTTGGATGATGTAATATTTTGGAATTTAATGAAGGATGAGAAGCCCCTTTTTGTGAGGTTTAATATTCTGATACCAAGTAGTTATCATTGTTATCACAACACAATCTGCTCAAATTTTCGTTGCAATTCTATTTATAGATATTTTACACATGTACTTCCCTATGGAAAAATACACACCTTTTCAATTCCCCCTTAGGTTTTCACCATTTGCCGTCATCCTTGGCACCATGGATTCTCGCCTAGACCTTCCTAATGAATGGGGGCCCATAGCATGGTATCAAAGCCCATGTTTATGTGCAAGTCTAGAAAACTATTAGAAATATAGGGAAGTACCAGAAAGTAGGAACTGATACAGTATTGTAGGCTGAAAACTTAGTGTTAAGCTTGAACTATGCTTAGGATGGTGACATTGGATAGCATGTAATAGGTTTGGGTTATGTGGCAGGGTTTAAGGATTGTTGCAAGCAAGAGTTCTGCGAAGAAAGCAAATGCCTAGTGGTCCCAAGGGAGGATCATCTAGTGGAGGAAGAGATGAGGAACTAGCTAGAGCGCTTAACATATCGAATGTGTTAGAGCAACAACATGAGATATATTTTCGTCACATGCAAGTTCAGTCACTAGGATGCCCAAGGGTTAAAGGAAGGGGATGTATGTACAAGCGAGTTTTGGCACATCACTGCTCGAGATTCTTCAGAAGTGAAGGACTGGATAAGGCCAAAAGATGGATATCTAACATAGAAATGATGTTTGAGGTGTGCAGATGGAACCAGGACCAAAGGGTGTTGTAAACCGCCAAATTTATGGAAAAGGAAAGGTTTACCCCTAATCTTATCTCTACGGAAGCCATAAGGGTGGAACAATTTCAGGATGGATTGTAAACCCACATTAGGACACAAGTATACTATCTAGAGATTACGAAATTCCAAAAATTAGTCAATAAGGTGTCCATAGACAAATGATAATAGGAAAATTCGTTGGCTATATCTCCAAATCCGAATACACATGGTAGCAAGCTAAGGGAGCAATTTTGGAGCCTCATAGAAATTTGTGTCAAGGACCAACAAGTGACCACCAATCTCTCCAGGTCCAAGTCAAGAGTAGTTTATGTATTTTTTAAGTTTTAGTTACTTATACACTTCAGAAAATGAATGATGTTAAATTTTTGTATGCATGTAAATTGTTATCTAACACGCACATGAATGGATTACATGAAATGAGAATAGCATGGAGTCCAGGTAAGTATTATGTTCATACTCTTATGAGGTTTCTAAATGATATGAAATGAAAAATAAATGTTTCTCTATATGATGCTTTATGAAAATGAAATGATGTTTATGAAAGTATGCTAAGTGTTTAAAGCTATATGTATATAAAGGCCTTCTTTAGCAGCCCTTATTTATGCACCCAAAGTAATAGTTGTATACATGTGAACAGATGTTATATGTGTAGCTATTGTCTTTAGTTTCATGAAATGAATTGTGAGGCACTATTCATTGCCGTTTTCAACGTATTTTTCGTGAAGGTAATAGGGTGGCGGATTGGTTAGCCAAGGAAAGGGCTTCAGGCTCTGAATTGGCTTATTCTAATAATTGTAATATGCCTCGGATTCTTAGAGGTCTACTCTATTTAGATTTTTAGGCCTTCAATCTTTACGATGTTCGGTCTAGTTTAGGTATTTTTATTTTCATTTTTGGATCCATGGGCTTGTCATAGATTATTTTTTCTTGATTGCGGTCTCTTTGGGTTTCACCATAGACCTTGCTTTTGTTTCTACGGTATTCCTCCGCCACAATTGAGAGCCTTTATTAATAAAGATGGAAAGGGGTCACTATTGGACATGTGACCTTCTACTCTTTTTTAAAAAAAAAGAATTGTGAGATTTATGTTTGATACAATGAACTCATGTTTAAATGATGTGATGAAAGTGTTTTTAAATGACGTTATAAACTGATATTTAAATGAGGCTATGAAATAAATTTTAGATGATGCTATAAAAGGATGTTTAAAGGATGCCATGAAATGATGTTTATGATGATATTTATGCTTATGATTTGAAATTATGTTTATGAAATGCAATGGACTGATGACTGAAATGAATGAAAGGAAATGACTAAAATGAATGAAAGGAAACGGTTGAAATGAATGAATGAAATAAAAGGAAAGGAAAATGAATGTTTTAATATATGAGAATATGTAACTGCCATGACTGAATGAATGAATGATGGTACCAATGGACTAGATAGATTGCAATGTCGGGTAAGGAGTACTAGTAGTGCACCTAGTGCTACCCACGAGAGGAATCTGGGTCCAAAAGACCACCAACCCCAACACACAGTGTGTAACAATGTGTACCGGATAGAGGAAAAGTGAAAAGCGTTGAATTTAATGTATGAATAGTTTAGTTTCTGTATGGATGAATGTATGAGGTGTGGAAAATGTTTTATGAAATGAAAACCCGCGTAGAAAAACTCTACCTTGTATTGTTTTCAATCAAAATGAATGTTTTATGTACAGTATGTAGAGGAATGATGAATGCATGAATGAAAACTTATGTTAGTATATTTTTACAGTATGAAGTAATGCTTACTAAGTGTTTAACTCATTTTGTTTTTATGTATGTCCCTCTCCTTCTTAGGACAAAATGAGTAAAAAGCATCAGGAATTTTATTTTGATTTGGTGATTTTCGCTATAAACTCTCTTTTAATTTATAGAGCACGTTTTATTTTTAATATAGAATCTTTTATATCCTAGGAAGAAAAGGAAAAAGTTTTAAAAGGGTGAGTAATTTCCATCTCATTTTTCGAAATATTTCTAAAGTCCCACCACAAAGACAAGTGTTACAAGGTAGTATTAGACCAAAACCCAGGTTATTAAAGATTCTATAAACTTTTCAAAATAAAAGAGAGAGAAGTTTTACAGAGAAAGAAAACTTTTGTAAAAGAGAACTGAAAATGAAGGAAAAATCTAGGATGAAGTCTTTCCAAGGAGTGTCTCGTCCTGTAGTAAGTACATGAAAGTGTTTATATTTTGATGTTATAATATTTTATAGTATGACATAGTTAATGCATGCATGTCAAAATGGCACCTACTAGGAGATGTGATGTTAAGTGCATGAAATGAAAGAACTGGTAGGGAATGGAGTTATTTAGAAGAGAAGAACTAAACGATGGAATGCTAGGAATATGTAGAAGTAGTTACATGTTTATGCAAAGAACGGATTAGAAACGATAGATAGACTGCGATAGTTACGCAGTGCATGGATGAGCATGAGCTATGTTAGAGTCGAGATAGAGGTTGCGACGGTAACTTCAAGCTTTGTTAGTAAGGATTGTAGCATGGAAGGTACAAGTGCTACATGATGGATTGGATTGGATTGGATTGGATTAAGTACTTGAAATGACTTGAGCATGTCAATAGAGGATTGACAAGACGCAAGGGTGAAGGTGATATGCAAGGAGTGACTAAAGCAGTGAATGTGTATGGAGGCATGAAGACGATGCAAGGATGAGCATGGACTTATTCGTATCAAGTATAAGCAAATTCTGGGGATGGAATTTTTAGAAGAATGGGAGATTGTGACCAATTGCTCATTTTTCTCTCGATTTGTCACGAGTCTTTCCTTGCGTTATAAATCCCGAAGTTGTGTTTTAAATTTAGCAAATGATGTTTAAGCAAGGCGAGTATTATAAAATGCTAGAAGTATTTTAAATGTTCAAAATCATTTTAAATGAGGCATTTTTAGTGTTATTGAACCAAGTCTAATTTTAAAATAAGCCTCTTCATATTTTTGGAGCTCCAAAAATAATATTATTTTAGAAAATCATTTTATTTAAATAATTTTATTTCTTTAAGAGTATTATTTAATATTCATCATTTTATTTTATGATAAAATATTATTATTTTTCAAACCAAAGTTGGATTTTTATTTAATCCATTGTATTTCTATTTTATTTCTCATTTTTAGTTAGTTTATTATCTGTGTTTATTTTCCACCGTTAGATCAAATTTGGAGACCCCTAGATGAAGGGTTTGGATTAAATCCCAAAAACCCTAATCCCCCCAACTCTCTCTCTCTCTCTCTCTCTCCACGTCATCACCCCTCCCCTGCCCCAATCCCTCTCTTTTTTCTCAGCCTCCCAACCGCCACAGCCCACGCTGCTGTTGCCGTCGTCGACTGCTCACACCTTGCCGACAACAACCTCTTCTCCCCCAGCCACTCTTCCTCCCCCAACCCCACGTCCCTCCCTCTCTCTTCCTCCATGAATTAGTTGTCTCCTCTCCATCACCACGCCTCATCAAGGCTACCACCATCTCCACCAGAGCCTTTACTCCTATGTGCCTAGCCTGAGGCCTCTCTCTCGCACTCACTCTTTGTTCCTATCGGGCTCAGCCCCTTTCTCCTCCCAGCCTCGCCACAATGCCACCAACACCACCATGGACCACCACTCCATGCTAAGCAAACACCACCTAGCCCCTTTCCCCTCTCAGATCTCCTCTCTCTCTCCCTCTTATTTATTTCTCTACCACATCCTCCTTGTCGCCATACGCCGCCTCCAGCCACAGCCATAGCCACCATCACCAACTATACCAAGCCCTGCCATGACTACCCGTCTGGGTTTCTCCCTCTCCAAATCTCCCTTTCCCTTTATGCCATGAGCCCAACTGCCTCCCTATCCCTCTATGATTCTCTCATCTTATGACCAACCACCAATCGATAGTCATGAGACTGCCTTACACTACCCATCGAAAAACCACCCAACCCCTCAATGCCTCCCTCAGCCCATGCCCATTGTGAGTCACCAAGGAGACACTACTATGCATCAAACAACCCTTGTTTTAGGTCATGGCAATGACCGCAAGGGACAACCACAGCCCCGATGTATGGTATAATTCCTATCTCTTTCCCTCGATAGCTTATTTTGTTTTGAAGCTGAAATTGGAATGTTGTTGTGTATTGTGTTGGTTGTGTAGTTTACGAAGTGTGTTCTGTTGTTGTGATGTGTTGTGTTGTGAGCTGTGGACAAAGTAGTTTGTGGTGTGGTTGTGATTCTGAAGTGGTGGGATTACTGTGAACGGTGTTGTGAAGTAGTTTGTAGCGTGACTGTGTAGTTGAAGTGATGAGCATTATTGTGTTGTTTGTATTGTGGTTGTGCATAGTGTGAAGTGATGGGTTTGCTATGTAATTGTAATGTAGTGGTGGTATGGCGGTATGTTATGAAGTGATGAGGATTAAATGTAGAGTTGTGTTATGCGAAGAATGGGGTGATGGTACAGTTGTGAAGTGGCGGGATGCCATGTGAAGTGATGGGATCAAGGTGTAGTTTGGAAATGATTGTGAACTATGTGACGTGAAGAGATATGTAGCTGTGATTTGGTGGTATGTTGTGTGAAGTGTCAGGATATGCTATGTAGTTGGACAATTGTATGAAGTGTCATGTTAGTTAGGTTAGTTGGACGTTAGTGTCAGGTATATGAGGCTTGTTTATACAAGCAAGCGTTCAGTGGATTATATGTTGATCTTAGGTGATAAAAATGGTAAGGTACATGTGTAAATTGGTTGGATGCATGTGCCGGACAAATTTACCATATGTAATGGATAGTCTATCTTAAGTATGAGTACACGATGTTAAGCCTCAAGATTAGCTTAAAGTTGTGTGTTATGCATGGTTTAGATTACGATAAAGTGTTGATTAAGTTATGCATGAATGAAGGATAGGATGTGTGCGTTGACTAGGGTTGAGATGTATAACTTGGTCAGTTTAAGTTATGCATCCGAATGGAGATTTGGTATGAAGAGGATGATGAAGGTAATAGTGTGTCTTAACCTTGAAAGTGAATCATGGAGATTCACTTTAAATGATAAGCACTTGAAGTAGAATGATATAGGTTCGAAAGGTGACCTCAAGTGGGTCTCAAGTTATGAGTTCGAGAATTTTGAAAAACGTAATAAAGGAAAGCATAAAAGATAAAATAAAATAGTAGAATATGTCTAAGTGAAGGATTAGTCCAAGTCATGACTAGTTTATGTATTTTCTAAGTTTTAGTCACTTATGAACTTGAGAAAAGGAATGATGTTAAAGTTATGTAGGTTGTCATCTGACACACACATGAATGGACTGCATGAAATGAGAATAGTATGGAGTCGAGGTAAGTATCATGTTCATACTCTTATGAGTTTTCTAAATGATATAAAATGAAAAAGAAATGTTTCTTTATATGATACTTTATGAAAATAAAATGATATTTATGAAATTATGCTAAATGTTTAAAAGTATATGCTTGTAAAGGCCTTTTCTGACAGCCCTTATTTATGCACCCAAAGTAATAGTTGTATGCATATGAATGGATATTATATGTAGTAACTATTGTCTTTAGTTTCATGAAATGAATTGTGAGGTTTATGCTTGATGCGATGAACTGATATTTAAATGATGCAATGAAAGTGTTTTTAAATTACGCTATTAACTGATATTTAAAAGAGACTATGAAATGAATTTTAGATGATACTATGAAAGGATGCCATGAAATGATGTTTATCATGATGTTTATGCTTATGCTTTAAAATTATATTTATAAAATCAAATGGACTGATGACTTAAATGAATAAAAAAGAAAGGACTGGAATGAATGAATGAAAGGAAATGAATAAATATTTTAATGTATGAAAGTGTGTAACAACCATGACCAAATAAATGAATGATGGTACCAATGGACTGGCAGATTGCAATGCCAGGTAAGTAGTACTGGTATTGTGTCCAGTGCTACCCTCTAACTGAAAATGATTCCTAACATGTAATCATGGGCGGAATCCAAGTCCAAAAGACTGCTAATCCCAACACACGGGACATAACAGTGTGTATTGGCCAGAGGAAAAATGAAAAGCATTAAGTTTAATGTATGAATGGTTTAGTTTCTTTATGGATGAATGTACAAGATGTTGTAAATGTTTTATGAAATGAAAATTCTTTTAAGAAAAACCTCACCCTGTAAAGTTTTTAAATGAAATAAATGTTTTATATACAATATGTAGAGGAATGATGAATGCATGAATGAAAGTTAGTATATTTTTATAGTATGAACTAATACTTACTGAGTATTTGACTCATTTTATTTTTATATATGTCTCTCTCCCTCTCAGGAACAAAATGAGTAAGAAGCATCAAGACAAACATGGCCCAAGGGAAGAGTGATAGAAGCCTAGTCAGTTTTTACGTAATGCACGAAAGCAAGTTTTTGTAAAATGACTTTTATTTTGATTTGATGATTTCCGCTGTAAACTCTCTTTTAATTTAAAAAGCATGTTTTATTTTTAAACATAGAATCTGTTATATCCTGGGAATGAAATGAAAAAATTTTAAAAGAGTCAGTAATTCCCGTCTCATTTTTTAAAACTATTTTCTAAAGTCCTACCACAAAGACGGGCGTTACAATTTAACTATTTTTATATGTTTTTATGTTTTAACCTCCCCATGTGAGGTTCTTTTATAAGGATGGAGCTGTAGGACAAGACTTAGCTCAAGGAGTAGAGGTAAAAGCCTAAATAGTTTATGGAATGCTCAGTTTTATAATTTCCAGTTTAATAAACTTAATAAAGTTATTTTTGTAAAACACTTTTTAAAAATAACATTACTTTACAAAAATACCTTCATCTTAAAACATTATTATAAAATGTGCTATAAAAATATGGTGTGTATCATTATTCATTGAAAATTGAATAAATTATCGTTAAAATATTATTTTTATTTTAAAATTTAAAAAAATGAATTATTTATTATATTTTATATAAAAAATTTTAAAAAATTATAATAATTAGATCGCTCTCTCAACTCAAAGAATGACTTGTAACTCGGTAAAGTCATGTTTACTGTTGGATTATTATTTGATAGGTACTTCGAGCCACACATTTGTCATAATATATTTAAAAAAAAAAAAAAAAAAGAACTTTCCATGTCTTTTTTTCGAAAGTGGCACTAACTTTGAGTGGCAAAGCATCCATCGTCCATCGCATAAAAACCAAAATGGAATATATATAGCTTAAGCCTTTTCAGTGACCTATACAATTCCTTTTAACAAATAATTATTTGGTATTCCAATTTTTTTAGTCAAGCTTCTTTGAATCAGATGGTGTGATGTTATTATAATTATAATTATAATTAATTGACTTTTGTAGAGCTATTATTATTAATTTAATTTTGAATTATTTTGTATGAATGAGAATTTAAATTAATTTCATTTTCATCCATGACAATTATTTGCCTTCTTCTTTCCTTTGTTAACGTTACTGATTAGTTATTCTCTTTGTTATCGACTTAAATCAGATTCTATTAAAAAAAAAACCAAAACTTGAATCAGACAATTTCTACACACAATATACAGTAGAGAAGAAAGAGCCTATATCAGTCTCTCTCTTTTCTCTGACCAAGGAATCAAACACTAGTGTCCATGTTTCCTCTATGGTAGATCTCTCACCGGAAGGAACACCATAACGAGAGGAGGCCCTTTCCACACGGCACTGCCAACGTCAATGGCCGCGGAGCTAGGGCAACAAACGGTGGACTTCTCGGCTCTCGTCACCCGGGCCGCCGAGATCTCTTTCCTCGCCCTCAATGAGCTTGTGGAGAAGGAGAAGTCCAGGTCGTCCTCTACCTCCGCCTCTGCAGCACGAGACCCGCAGTCCGACACCGAGAGGAAGATTAATCTCCTCAAGTACATTGTCAAGACCCAGCAGCGCATGCTCCGCCTCAACGTCCTCGCCAAGTGGTGCCAACAGGTCAGCCCCTGGGACTTTTTTCTCCCGATTTGGACCCGGGGGTGTTCCGAGGGTTTTGATTAGGGTGGCCAGTCGGAATTGTGGTTGCGGTTCAAGTTTTTAATCTTGGGCTAGCAGAAGTTGCGGTTGAACAAATTCTTTAAAAAGGAATGTGACTTTGGGTGGTGTGATTAGATTTGCTGTTTCTTTAAATTGAGGAGTAGCGAAGAAGGAAAGAAATGGCTCCACAAAATAAAATGTTTCTTTAATTTTAGTTGAATTTGAGTTCAACCCAATGTGAATTTAATTTTAGTTGAATTTAACTGGGTGGCCAATCAAACTTTAAAACTTTTTAATTTAGGTGAATTCTTGATTTAGTAATTTAAGTTCTACAAAATATTTGGAATTGAGAATTCTTTAGCTGTTAATAAAAATTTCTACAAAATATGTGAAATTGAGAATTCTTTTACTGATAAAAAAAAAATTCTACAAAATATGTGAAATTGGGTGTTGGATTTAGTGTTTTTTTTTTTTTTTTGGTTGCCAAACTACTTAAAAGAAACAATGCGGAGGACTTAGTGGGCTTCGACTCAGTTGTTACCAGATACCCGGTGCCAATGAAAAAAAGTTGGCTTGGCTTAGGTGTGAACGGGAAATTAAAGGTTGTGAACTTCTTTGTTTTAATTGGGCCGAAAAATGTTAATTTTGATAGTGTTTTGGTCCATTAGACTCCAAAGAGTCTGGTTTGGGATCTAATCTTTGCTCAGAATATGCTTTGTGAATTTAGGTTCTTTTATTAAATGCATAGCAGTCAGTATGTGCTTTTTGGTGTTTTTAATGGAATTTAATTGGAAGTGTGAGTTTTGGTTTTATTTTGTTGTTTTGTACCAAGACAATTTGTGTGCTTTTGTCTGGGTGGCCAATTAGTTTGGAAAGGAAACTTAAATCTGAACTTTTTAGTCAAATTCAACACCCTAATTGTACACTTTCCAAACTGCACTCAATATACTTACCAGAAGTTACAAACTGTTTGGTTGTTTAGAAAATTGAAAAAGGAAATAAAATATGAAAATTATTTTTCTTTTTAACTCATGAACATATTCTCAAATTAGTGATAGGTTTAGTTGTCGAACGATTGGAACAAAGGGAAAATATTTTACGGAGTTTCAACTACCTGTTTTCCTCTTATTTTAGTTGAGAAACTTACATTTTCTCCCATGTTTTTATTTCCATGGAAGTAGAAAGATTTAAAAAACCTGAGCCATGCAATTTTAAAGTACATCTTATTTTCTGGCTTAATTCTGCAGGTCCCTTTGATACAGTACTGTCAGCAGGTAGGATCCACTCTATCTAGCCATGATACGTGTTTCACACAAGCTGCAGATTCATTGTTTTTCATGCATGAGGGGTTACAGCAAGCTCGTGCTCCTGTCCATGATGTGTCATCTGCTATAGAAGTGCTTCTTACTGGAAGTTATCAATGTTTACCAAAGTGTGTAGAAAATGTGGGTATTCAGAGCACATTATCTGAGGATGAGCAAAAGCCAGCTTTGAAAAAGTTGGACACGCTTGTACGGTCTAAATTACTTGAAGTTTCACTGCCGAAAGAAATTTCTGAGGTAAAAGTTTCCAATGGCACTGCACTACTGCGTGTGGATGGGGAATTTAAGGTTTTAGTTACTCTTGGTTATCGAGGACACCTATCAATGTGGAGGATTTTACATTTGGAGCTACTTGTTGGAGAGAGAAGTGGACTTGTGAAGTTGGAAGAATCACGAAGGCACGTTCTTGGAGATGATTTAGAGCGGAGAATGGCTGCAGCAGAAAACCCATTCATGACATTATACACAGTTCTCCATGAGCTTTGCATTGCACTTATCATGGACACTGTCATCAGGCAAGTGAAATCCCTTCGACAAGGAAGATGGAAAGACACAATCCGATTTGAGCTCGTATCTGATGGTAGTATTAGTCATGGAGATAGTGCTAGTTCTACGCAACGGAATCCGGATGGAGAGTCTAACTTCTCTGCTCTACGAACACCAGCACTAAAAGTTTTATACTGGTTAGATTTCGATAAGATCTCCGGAACATCTGATTCAAAATCATGCCCATTTATTAAAATTGAACCAGAACAAGATCTGCACATAAAGTGTCTTCATAGTACATTTGTCATAGATCCATTAACTGGGATGGAGGCAGAGTTTTATCTAGATCAAAGTTATATTGATGTTGAGAAGTTGCTGCTAAGAGCTATATGTTGTAACAGATATACTCGTTTGCTTGAAATTCAGAAAGAGCTGGGGAAAAGTGTGCAGATCTGCCGAGCGGCAGATGATGTTGTGCTTCAGTCAAACTTGGATGAACCTGATGTTGACTATAAAATGGTTAGTTCCTTGAATTGGTTATATATGTTGATATTTTTCACTTCTTGGTAATGTATATGTGGTGTTGCCTGATAGAACTTTACATAAATTGGTATTCTTATTCTGTTGTATGTTTGCAGAAGATCATTTCTTACCATTCAAATTCCATTGTGGATCCTCTCTTTTTTTTCTTCTTTTTTTACTTTATTTATATTCATCAGAAGCCTATTACTGTTTTTTCATGCATTTTCTTTCTGGTGTTTTTGACTTTCCTTTCTTTGTTTGGGATGAAGCGCATGAACTTCACCCTGCTTAAATGAATTTCTGTCTGCAGAATGATAAGAAGTCTGACAGCAGGGAATACGAGGGGCAGGAAGTATTACGTGTTCGTGCTTATGGTTCATCATTTTTCACCCTTGGAATTAATATAAGGTATCTTCCTTTATCAGTGCAACTATACATGACCTTATGTTCAATCCACTGTATGCAATCATCTCTTTCATTATACATGCTTGCATGATGGTATTGAATAGACATGAATGACAAAATCTTTTGAGGATCACAAGAGGACATTGGAGGAGCTCAAAACTTTTTCTTTTTTTTTTTATCAATTCCCTTATGTTGGACTGCTTAAATAGACGTTAATGGGCTAATCTACATGCCTTTCCTGTGTACTTGGGCTGCACCTTTTGTGTTTTTTCTTAATAATGAATTGTTGCTTTTAAAAAAATAGATTGAAAAGATCTATGCCTTCCAAAAAGCTTATATGTTTCATAAAAGGAAAAGGGAAAAGAAGAAACAAAGATGAACGAAATGGGCCCTTATCTATTCTGCCAAGTTGTGTTCCAGGAAAAAGGAACTTTCTGCAGAATATCTAAGATTTCTGATGTGCAGGAATGGTTGCTTTCTCCTTCAGTCCTCCCAGAATATTCTTGAACCTTCAGTATTGTTAGATTGTGAAGAAGCTTTGAATCAAGGAAGCATGACTGCGGGTGAGGTTTTTATGAGCTTGAGAAGCAAAAGCATCCTGCATTTATTTGCCTCTATTGGCAGGTTTTTAGGCCTTGAGGTAAATAGTTGTTCTCATTGCTTTCCTTTTGAAGAAGAAAAAATAATATCATTTGAGTTTAGGCTGGCGATTGGTATTCAAACATGTGGCTTCAGTTAGTATCCTCAAGGCAGCAAATTTTGGCTCTTGCAGGTGTATGATCATGGTTTTGCTGCAGTTAAAGTACCTAAGGACATGGTGAATGGTTCATCAATGTTGCTGATGGGGTTTCCAGACTGTGGGAGCTCATATTTTCTGCTGATGCTACTTGATAAGGAGTTTAAACCCCTGTTCAAATTGTTAGAGACTCAGCCAGATCCATCTGGGAAAGCCCATTCTTCTAACAACCTAAACCATGTGATTCACGTAAAAAAAATAGACATTGGCCAGATGCAGATTCTTGAAGATGAAATGAATATGAGCCTACTTAACTGGGGGAAGTTGCTTTCCTTTATGCCTAGTGCTGCAGGTTCTAACGGTGGTTCTGAACAAGGAATTCTTGCTGAAATTGGCCTTGAGAGTTCAATGCAGTTATCAGGTTGTCCTCCTAGTTTTTCATCTGTTGTTGATGAAGTGTTTGGACATGAGAAAGGGTCATCCACAATTCCATTCTCTGTTCAAAATATCTCTTCATACAGTACATCCCCTGCTTCTTATTTTGGATCTCCTCCAATGAATCTTCATGCCATGAAGGCTGCAACCCCCTCTCCTAAGTGGGACACAGGTATGCAGATATCACAGATAAATAACGTTGCAAAAGTTTCTAGTATGGACACCCATTATATTGGTTCTTTGCATTCCTCAAGCAATTTGAAGGGTCCTTCAGTGTCCAATTCAGTCGGTTCGCTCTCTTCTGGTACAGGAAGGAGCACAAGTATGAAAAAACTATCAGCCTCTAAATCTGAGCAGGATTTGGCATCTCTTAGATCTGGACATTTGATTGAGGTTGGTTCATGTACCACAATGGATGATGATCAGCTCAGATTGATAAGTGATAATTCAAAGGATACATATGGGAGCAGGTCAGCTCGATTATTATCTCATCCCCAAGCCACTTCCCCTCAAATCACTGTACCAGGTGTAAAAACTAATGGACTTCAAAGTTCACCTTCCAGGCCTTTTGCTGGATCTCTCACAGTTGCTGGATCTAGCACATGTACCTCTACTCCCATATGTAAGATTCTTTCTCCATATGAAATGGGATATATGTGTCCTTTCATTTTGAGTTAATTCTGCTTTTAGATATAAATATTTTACTTGAAAATGGACTCTTTTCAGCCCATTCACCAGAATCTGCAATTCAAAGGCCTAGTCAAGATCTTGTTTCCAAGCATGATAGAAATCCCCGAAAGCGTACAGTTTCAGATATTTTGAGTTTGATCCCATCACTTCAAGGTCTAGAGGCAGGTTCAGGATTTTGTAAGAAAAGGAAAATCGCAGAATCCGTTTCTGCTCTACAGCCTTCAACACAAGCACCCATATCAACAGAGATGGTGACTAAAACTGAAGGATATAGTTATGGGAAGCTTATAGTGGAAGCATATAAAGGTAATGCACCTTCCGGCATTTATGTTTCAGCTCTTCTTCATGTGGTCAGGCACTGTTCACTCTGCATCAAGCACGCCAGATTAACTAGCCAGATGGAGGCACTAGATATCCCTTATGTTGAAGAAGTAGGGTTAAAAAATGCATCCTCAAGTATATGGTTCCGGCTTCCATTTGCTAGAGGAGATTTGTGGCAACACATATCCTTGCGGCTTGGTAGACCAGGAAGCATGTATTGGGATGTGAAAATTAATGACCAGCACTTCAGGGATTTATGGGACCTTCAAAAAGGAAGCAGTAATACACCATGGGGTTCTGGCATTCGCATAGCCAATACATCTGATATAGATTCTCATATTCGATATGATCCAGATGGTGTTGTTCTGAGTTATCAATCTGTTGAGGCTGATAGTATGAAGAAGCTGGTGGCTGATATCCGAAGGCTCTCCAATGCAAGACTGTTTGCCCTTGGCATGCAGAAGCTGCTTGGAGTAGGAGCAGATGAGAAGCTAGAAAAGTTCTGTACAAACTCTGATGTTAAAGCACGAACTGGAATCAGAGGTGCTCCTGGGACAGCTGATAAGTTATCAGAGCAGATGAGACGGGCATTTAGAATTGAAGCTGTTGGATTAATGAGCTTGTGGTTTAGTTTTGGTTCAGGGGTCTTAGCCCGCTTTGTTGTCGAGTGGGAATCAAGTAAAGAGGGTTGCACAATGCATGTCTCTCCTGACCAACTTTGGCCACACACAAAGGTTTGTTCAACTTTATTCAATGATGTTGTTTTGTTCCTGTACAACCACTTTTTTTTTTTTGGGAGGGGGCGGGGGTGGGGCTTGGGGTCTTTATAACCCTTTTTTGTTTTCCATGGCCTCATCTTTGGGGAATTTAATTGGGATCTTTAGTTGAATTTTTGCCTCTTATATGCTGGCATTACAATATCTTCCATGTCTTGTATCTGGCCTAGTTCTCTACTGTATCATATGTTGGTGCTTTCTTTGTCTTCTACACTTCCCTTCTCATATTACAAATCAAAAAGTTGTCGCTTAACTTAGGGCTAGCATTACTATTCTGTAAAATGTCTTGATCAACAAATATACAAACATTTTCTTGTGGAATTTCAGATATTTTTCGGCCTCGTTTGTTTTCCCAAATGAGATGAGTTAAGATAAAAGTTGAAAGTTGAATAAAATTTTGTTATAATATATTTTTTTAATATTATTTTTGTTTTGGAATTTGAAAAAGTTGAATTGTTGATTTTATTTTATGTGGGAATTTGAGAAAGTTGTAATGATTAAATGAGATGAGATGAGAAGTTT
>QEOT01123677.1:34332-79484 GCA_003123785.1 Pterocarya stenoptera
CATCTTCTGCTACAAGCATTCTTGCCAATCAGGGCCTTCATGGAGCTGCAATGTTATCTGCTGCTGGTCGTGGTGGCCCTGGCATTGTCCCAAGCTCATTGTTGCCCATTGATGTCTCTGTTGTGTTGCGTAGTCCATACTGGATACGAATCATATATCGCAAAAACTTTGCAGTTGACATGCGCTGCTTTCCAGGAGATCAGGTATGGTTGCAGCCGGCGACTCCACCAAAGGGAGGCTCTTCAGTTGGAGGGTCATTACCATGTCCACAGTTTCGTCCTTTTATCATGGAGCATGTTGCTCAGGAACTAAATGGATTAGATCCTAATTTCACCAGTGGTCAACAGATGGTGGGTGGACTTGGAAATTCAAACACTCAAAACCCAAGTTCAGGTTCTCAATTGTCTGCTGCCAATGGAAACAGAGTTAACCTCCTTAGTTCAGCTGCAATGGCTAGGGCAGGACACCAAATAGCTGGTTTGAACCGTGTGGGAAATGCTCTTTCAAGATCTTCAAGTTTAGCTGTTGTGGGCTCTGGAGTGGCTTTACGTAGATCCCCAGGCACAAGTGTCCCAGCACATGTGAGAGGTGAACTGAATACTGCTATTATTGGTCTTGGGGATGATGGCGGTTATGGAGGCGGCTGGGTTCCTCTTGTTGCCCTTAAGAAGGTTCTAAGAGGTATTCTCAAGTACCTTGGAGTGCTATGGCTTTTTGCCCAGCTGCCTCATCTTTTGAAAGAGATCCTAGGATCAATTTTGAAAGACAACGAAGGTGCACTTTTGAATCTGGACCAGGAGCAGCCCGCCTTGCGCTTCTTTGTAGGGTAAGAGTTCAAATGAGCATCCTGTTTTTATTGTAGACTGTTTATGTTGTTCACATCTTAGAAACTTCCTTTTTTCAAGTTTTTGGTTGTCTCTCATGTTATTCATAGAATAGTGCACACGATCTTTGGTGGGAGGCTCTATAACTTTCATAATACTTAATTTATTCAGATTATGATCAATGATAAATCCAAATCAAATCAAAGATGTGCATGTAGAAACTAGTGGAAATCTCATAGTGGGATTTTATCTCGGAACAATAATGGTTGTACCAGAATTGGAATATGAAAAGAAAATGGATGAATTGTTAAGTTGTGTTTGGTTGTTGAACCAAATGCAACTAATCTCAAACCAATCATTGATGGAACCCATTACTTTTTCAAGTTCCTATAAAAGTTAAACTCATCTCAATCTACTTTTTACATTTCAACCCAAAAGTTAAACCCATCTCAACCTAAAAAAGTTAACCCATCTCAATGGGACCCATAAAATACTACCATCCACAACCCAACTCAACCCATCTCAGGGATGAGGTTCCTCAAATTTTGAGATGTGGATGATGTGTTTGTTGATCTGCATGTGGGCTGTCTGGGACGTGTAATAAGACTTTGGATCATCTGGTTCTTGCTTTCTCCTCACAAATGCCACTGAGGTCTATCTATCTGTCCATTTTCCCTAGTATGGATATAAAGCTTTTTGATCGGTTTTGATTTTTGCTACTCACCCATCAGTATTGAGGTAATTGATCCACTCAGGTTTTTTGAATTCTCAACTTAAAGCATATATAATTTTTTATGGCCCTCTATATTTGTTGATAATTTTTTATGCAATCTGGTTGATAATTTTTTCAGGCTTTCTCCTTATAAAAATAAAATAAAAATTATGGCCCTCTAATTCATAATTGTATTCATCTTTACCCTTTCAGCTCTTTTTGAATTCATTGCTTGGACCTTGCCATCCACACTTAACTTGAACTGTTGGCAATTTGAGGTATTATGCTTATAGATTGCATAAAGTTTGTAAATGATTTTGTTCTCATGAGTTTGTTTCTTACATTGTATGATAGAAGTACCCCAGTGCTGCTTCGGTATAGATTACCTTGAGGATATTCACTATTTCCTTGCCTTGCTTGTGTCGCACTTAGTTCTCAAGTTGCAGGGTTGCTGGATCTGATTTCATGTCTTTCTGCAGGGGCTATGTATTTGCTGTAAGTGTCCACAGAGTTCAACTTCTTCTTCAAGTCCTTAGTGTGAAACGCTTCCATCAACAGCAGCAGCAGCAACAGCAGCAAAACTCAGCAGCACAAGAGGAACTAGCTCATTCTGAAATAAGTGAGATATGCGACTACTTCAGCCGCCGTGTTGCATCAGAGCCCTATGATACTCCACGTGTTGCTTCATTTATTACTCTTCTCACCTTACCCATCTCTATTCTTAGAGAATTCTTGAAACTAATAGCATGGAAAAAAGGATTAGCCCTGGCACAGGGTGGAGACATAGCTCCTGCACAGAAACCACGTATTGAATTATGTCTTGAAAATCATACTGGGTTGAATAATGAGAATAACTCTGAGAATTCATCTGTGGCCAAAAGCAATATCCATTATGATCGGCCCCATAACTCCGTTGATTTTGCACTAACTGTTGTTCTAGATCCCACACACATACCCCACATAAATGCTGCTGGAGGTGCTGCTTGGTTGCCCTACTGTGTTTCTGTGAGGCTCAGATATTTTTTTGGGGAAAACCCTAGCGTATCTTTCCTTGATATGGAAGGAAGCCATGGGGGTCAAGCTTGCTGGTTTCGTGTTGATGACTGGGAAAAATGTAAACAAAGGGTTGCTCGAGCTGTGGAGATTAATGGATCTTCACCAGCGGATGTGAGTCAAGGAAGATTGAGATTAGTTGCAGATGGTGTGCAAAGAACACTGCATTTGTGCCTTCAAGGTTTAAGGGATGGTGGTGGGTTTACAGCGAGCTCTGGGTCAAAGTAGACTATTTGGGTCAGTTTCACTAGCAACATATGATTCTCGACAATACGCATTTGGCAGTGAAACTTTTGGGGTTGTGTTGGTTTGCAACGACTTCTGAATTTTTCTCTCAGATTATGCAAATTGGAGAAACTTGGAGTCATGGGGGAAGAGGACCCCTGGTAATAGATGATATAAGAAGTTCGAATGATAAACTTTCAGAGCTTTTGGAGAGATGGACAGTCAATATTAGGCAGCGTTAATTAGCTGACTTAAATCTCTAATAGTGTGGACGATATATTTGGACCTTGATCATCCGATAAATTAGGGTGTAAGATGATTTTGAAGATTAGTGTAGTGTTTTTCTTGTACAGTTCACACATGACCATAAGCTACGAACTCTGAAGAAAATCTGTTCTGCTGGAGTTGTAGACCCTGCAAGATGCTCATCTTCTTGACTAAAGACTTGTATACCCCCAAAAGAAAAAGGAAAAAAAAAAGGCTCATTTTCTCTGAAAATTATTCAACAACAATGAGCCTCTAATTACAATATACAGAATGCTAGAGTTTATTGTTGATGGTGCCTTTACATTCCTTGGCATTGATGTTGTATAGTTATGCTGACAAATCTAATTTTTATCCTCCTCAGTATCATTGCTTTATTGCATGGTGTGAAATTGCTCCATACATTTTCCCAATGTTCTAAAGTGCCAAATCATTCCAGGAAATTTTCATTTTTGGAATATAGATTCTATATGGAAAACAAATCAATGTACAATAGCTGTTCACTCACCCAATTTAGCATCCTTTGTTAGCTTAGTGATTAGATCTGTGTTTTGCTAAGGCCGCAAATACCTTTAAATCAAGAGGGTCTACAGAAATAAAGGAGGAAATGCAAGTCAAAGTAGAAATGCTGCAAGAAGAAGCGTTAGGTGGAGCTAGCTTGTTAAGAAAAAGAATGTGCCTCTTTAATATCATATAATGATACCTTCTCCAGTCACAATAGAGACGGCACTTTTATGTACCATGGAATTCTTGACAGCTTGAAACAGACCTTAGTTCTGACTTCTAAGCTCCTTATATTCTCAGCCTAACTCGTGATTATAAGATTTTACCGTAGCCTCGTTAAGCTTGGAAAATTGCACATTAAACAAGACTCCACCAGGTAATTTCATGAAAGTGTAGTTCTAAGAGAGAAAATCTATCAAAGATATATCTTTCGAGAATTTTAATTTCACGAGCAAATTAGAAATCTATGCATCACCATTGTCAAGCATAAGCAGAAATCAACATGGGTCTAGCAGCGTGTGCAAAAAGTTGAATGAAAAATCAGCAGTGGACTTCATTTCACTTTTTAGACAATTCAATATGGACTGAATATCCTCCCATCTCGGATGCTGCTTATCCACTGCTACAAAATCATGAAAAACTCCATCAACAACTACACTGCTGCAACCAGCAGTCTTCTTCACTCCCCTGCTTTCCATGAGTTCCCTTATCTTGTCTGAACAGCTCCATCTTCCCCAAGTAGCATATATGTTTGACAACAAAATATATCCGCCTGATTCGTTAGGTTCTGACTTTAGCAACTCCCTCAAAGCTATCTCTGCTAGTTCCATGTTTCCATGAGCTCTACAAGCACCCACAACTGATCCCCATATGGATTGACTTGGTTCCATTGGCATCTTGTCAATCACAATTTTAGCTTCAGCCAGCCGCCCTGCTCTTGCAAAAAGATCCACCAAACACCCGTAGTGCTCGACTCCTGGGTGAATACCATAATTTTCTTTCATGGTATTGAATATTTTGAGCCCTTCATCCACAAGTCCACTGTGACTACAAGCAGTAAGAACAGCAACAAATGTCACCTCATTTGGCAGTACATCTCCCTGCATCTCGGAGAATAGTTCAAGAGCTTTGCTCCCATAACCATGGAATGCAAATCCAGTAATCATAGTCGTCCATACATTAACATCTTTTTCAGTTAGCCGCCTGAAAACCATAAAAGCTCTTCCAATGCTTCCACACTTGCAGTACATGTCTATTAATGATGAACCCAAAAATGCATCTATTTTTATCTGCATCCTAACCACCCAACTATGTATCGATTTCCCTTGATCCAGTCCTCCAATTTCTGCTGCAGCATGGACCAAGATTGCCATAGTAACGTTATCAGGCCTAACATTATCCCCAACCGTGCTATTAAATAAATTCATTACCATCATATAATCACCCTTCTGGGAGTAGCCAGACATTAAAGAATTCCAAGAGAAAAGATTCCTCTTGGGCATTTGATTGAACGAATTGTGGGCAATGTCCAATTGCCCAACCTTGGCATATCCTGCAATCATGGTGTTCCATGAAATGATGTCCTTCACTACTAATGCATCAAAAACTCTTTGAGCAAACTCCAATTTCTTGCATTTGGCATACATATCAAGAAGAGCATTACCCAAGATCAAATTCGAAGAACTAATGTACTTCCTCTTCTCAATCCATGAATGAACAGACTTCCCTAGTTTTGCATTTTCTAATTGCCCACAAGACATAAGAAGACCCACTATCGTAAACTCATCAGGTTCAAGCCCTGAACCGACCATTTCAAAGAATAGATCCAAAGCGTCAAAACTGTAACCCCTCTTCGCATTACCAACAATCAAAATGTTAAATGATACAACATCTAGTACAGGCATATGGCGGAACACCTGATGTGCAAGCCCCAAGAGTCCATTCTCCAAATATATTTTCACCAGGGAGTTTTGCAGATATCCATAAGACGACAAGCCTGTAACAAAGGCATGGCAATGGATCTGCTTGGCTTCCGATATACGTTGGGACGCTTGGAGAAGGTAAAGGAGAGTGTGCTTATCTGGGTAAATACCAGACGAGAGCATTGAATAGTAGAGAGCAAATGATTGACTGATAGAGAAAGATGATAAGGCGGAGATCATGGTGTTGTAAATGTAGAGATTGGGACGTGGAGTATAATGGTCGAAAAGCCGGAGAGCCATGTCCAGGTTTTCGGGACGTGAGATTGCTGAGAAAAATAGAAGCCTGCTCATGGGAAACGTTTGACCAACGAGATTGGTCCTCATAATCTGCCCCAATATCTGCTTGAAATGCTCCCTTGTGCTGCATTTCTCAAGTAAAACAAGAGCCGCGTGATTGAGTTGTAGCGATGCAGTTGGATCCCAGTTGGTCTGGATATTTTTTGTTGAACACGAACTAAGAGAGCGAATACCTCGTCCACACCAATGCATATAGACAAATGCAACAGAGTTGTGTCAGGAATGGAGTCGAATTGTTCTGTTTTGAATGCGCCAAAATCTAGAGTCTCCAATTCACCTACATCAATACTCTTATTTATCATTTATAAAAAAGAAAAAGCTTTCAAGTTACAAAAATATAATACCAAAACTTTTGTAAAATCAAACTAAAAATAGCTAAGGGCACAGCCTCCAAAAAAGAGGTTTTGGATTCGAAATTCCGTTCCCAAATGTAAAAATTAAAAATAAAAATATATATAGAACTTCTCAATACCTACGTATTTTTTTAAGTTTGGACAGTATCCCGTTTTTTAAAAAAAACTTTTATTTGTGATTAAATCTTTAGGCTCCATTTGGTTGCACAACTTAGTTGAGATCAACTCAGTTCAATCTAATTTGAAGCTGAGTTTAATATTCAAACACTAAATTCTCAAATTATTAAACTCATCTCAACTTAAAACCTCCTTACATGTGAGACTCACAATTTTTTTCAAATATATCTTTATACGTAGGACTTACAACCTTTTTTAATTTCTCATAAATAGTATTAAACTCATCTTAATATTCAAAGACATCTAAACTCATTTTAAATAAATACCACATAACTCATTCTATCTATTAAATTTACTATTATTAATAAAGAGCTCAACTCAGCATAGCATCCGATCGCAGTCTTAAATTTGTAGGCAGTCGCAAGATTTGGGAGTTTAGAGGCTGATGAGAACGTGGCGTTACGGCCTATTCGGCAAGTCCACCTTCCCAATTGTTGGCCCTTTTTTTTTTTTTTTTTCTTATATCCATTGTGATCTGCTCCAAAATGCTTTCGAGGAAGGATTGGTCTATTTGGCCCAACCAATCCTTCGAGACTATGGACTTGGTTCCGATAGTTTTGGAACCTTTCATGACCACCTAAACAAAGTTGCAGTTTCTTCTAGAAAACCGATCTAATTAGTTGTTCTTCTCTCTCTGTAAATTTTTAAGTACGTCGAGCTTCTCATGACCGCGAGAGAGGTAGAGACATATAATAGAATTAAAAACCTAATAATTTTGCATTCATCCTGCGGCTCTACGCCTAGTTTCTTATAATATTCGCAAGAACACAACAGAATTATGTACAAATCTTCCATTTGAACATCATTTTGATGCTAAGTATTTAAAGGATCAAATCAACTGGGTCTTTTGTTACCACTTTTTCCAATCTGAGAGTTAATTGATTTATCTAAAAGCTCATTTGATTTACATGAGCCTAGAAGACAACGTGCCACCTTCATGGCCGATTGCAGCACTTGCACCTGCGGGGCTGGTGACATATCATTTAGTTCCATTCCTTGACCTTAGCATCACTAATGGGGTTGCTTGAGCTGTTTAGGTTCCACCAAGCACCGGTATAAGAACCGGAACAACTTTGACAAGAGAAGATAGCCGTGCTGTTTATTGTTTAAGATAAATAATAGATTCATAGCTCTTAAAGATATCAAAGGCAATCATCATTGAGATCATAAATCGAAATTTTTTTTTTTTTTTTATTTGATGTCAAGAAACCTCTCTAAGGAAGGAGTCTTCAGACCCACTACTACAGAGTAAACTCCAGTCTCATACACCACACCTTCGGAAGTTTCCCTATACGTAACTAGTTAAATCGCTAACTTTTCACCAAGGGATGTGACCCCTAAAGATTGTTTGCACCCAAGAGAATTTGAACCTTGGACCTAAGGGGAGCATACCTCCAAGCCCAAGGCCTTTACCATTGAGATCATCAATCGGAAATTTGCCATATCTTATTCATCCCTAAGTGTTGTTAGGAGTTCATATTGTTTGTCTACAACCATTTTGACAGAATAGTGCCAAATTTATCATCACAATGATCAGTAACGCTAAATACATAAGAGGTTCAATTAACGGCGTTTTTCTTCCCCTTTCAACATAAAAAATAGGCTTTCTTACATACAGCAAAACCAAAAAATAGTACTGCAGTGAGATCATTCTCCATTCTCAAAATCATCCCAAGGAAGTTGCTTCAAATCTGGTGTGTTCTACTTGCTACTACTCCCCATTGGACTGGGTTCCACAAGGACTTGTGCCCCCACGGATCCGCTTCTCAAGATGCTCCAAACTAGCCACTCGCTGCATGGAAGCTGTTCTTTCCATCCTGCTTCCTGCTACTGCAGCTACTGTAGAATTCCGCTGCACATTTTCAACAGATGTAACGTCTGCCAAGCCATTGTTGACTCCCATATCATGAGTGGACATATTATTGTTCATACTAGGTTGAAAAAAGTGATGATTTGAGTTATCTTGTACAGGCACAGCAGCATCCGTTGATGTGTCGGAAGGGCTTTCATTAATTGATGGCATTCCCATTGAGGATATATCAGACATGGCATGGAACAACGGGTTCAGTCCAGTAATTCTTTTGACAGTCTCCTCTGCCATCTTAACCTGGAAATATAATCAGAAGTATAGAAATAATTAATAATCTGGTTTGTTCTTTAATTAGGTTCCTCTAATCATCAAGATTTAATCCATAGTTTGCAACGCACAGGCTTGCCATGGAGAGTGCGTTGTAGGTCTTGATGCATGCCCATCAGGCAAGAAACCCAAGTTGAAAAACAGAACAATCAAAGTGAAAAGCTTACCTTTGCTCTCAATGTTTCGACATCTGCTTTTAAAACTCTATTGTCAACTGCTGCTTCATTGTACTTCTGGGTGATCTCAGCAAGACGCTTTAAAAGGGAAGAATTCTCAACTCTTAGTTGAGCAACCTACCGGAATGATGGGTTAGGATATCTATACAAGATTTGTAAGGAAAAGCAACAACATAAGACAAAAATAATGGATAAATAAATTGGCCAAACCTGCGTCTCAAGCTCAGTCAAATGAGCCTGCTTTCTTCTTCTTGAGCGTCTAGCCGACTCTCTATTGGAAAGCATCCTGAAACATTACATATAAATAAATGGAATGAAAACGAATTAGAAATACCCATACAACCATGAAATTTATCCCTCAATGAAAACATAAACAGGAATACAATTGCACACAGTCTGAGTTTTGTGTGCATCAAATATGTACCCAAGAATAGCAAATGATGTAGATACTATTTACTAAGCACTGCATTATATAAATTCCAAACAGGCATGAATTTGGAAGACAAAAGAAAATCCCATATCCCAGGAGATTGACTGTCAAAACATGTT
The DNA here is from genome assembly GCA_003123785.1 of Pterocarya stenoptera. Lineage (NCBI taxonomy): Eukaryota > Viridiplantae > Streptophyta > Magnoliopsida > Fagales > Juglandaceae > Pterocarya > Pterocarya stenoptera. Next base: position 43,586 of record QEOT01123677.1, read on the forward strand.
TTTTCAGAAGTAAGTTCTCATGTTCTTTTAATGGAAATTGTAGAAAGAAATCCTACAAGGATTTTGCAGTACACATGAATGGCTTTTCTATATGGCATGAGAATACATAGCCCATATTGCTGGAATCTTCTTTTTGTGGATCAAACTCTTGATACCATTGAAGCTGAGTTTCCATTGTCAACTTCAAACTGTACACCAACTACATAAATAGAAAACCGAGTCTCTGGAAGATAAACAAGAAGCTCCAATATCTACAAGGACCATACCTATAGTATTGTCAATAAAAAAGCAGAGACCATCATTACCTCCTTACACGTTTTGCATCAGTAGGATCCATATTCTCGGTTAGTTCATTTTCTCCTTCAACTTCTTCATCATCTGACGATGATCCACTTGTTGTTGGCCTAGCTGGGACCCCAGATTTCTTTTGCACAGGTAAGGACGGAATTCCAAGTGATCCATTAGAGTCCTTTTCTCGTGACCAGGATGAATCACACCCAGCTCCTGCATAGGTAATATTTTAAACTACAAGAATTAAAGATTGCATAAAAGATAATAAACCAGGAGTAATTACTGTGCTACTCATCATCAACACTGGGTTCAAAGCTGAGCCAGGGAAGACTATCTTAAAGAGAAAATAAGAAAGAACCTACGAGAAAAGATAACAAACAAACATTGGCCTTATTATCATCACCAATCAAATGCAAATAGAAGTCGCTCTTATTTGGCTCCCAGCTAGACTATCTCATTGTATACAGTGCAATATTTGTGGGTTTTTTTTTTCATTTATGCCCGATGCATGGCCGTTAGTAGTTTCTACCCCAATTCAATTAATTATATTGGTCACCAGGCAATGCACGATTAAGGCATTGGCTGCAAAAGCAAGGATGCAATTATGTACATTCCTCATACCAGAGTTGACATGTACTTTCTGTAGAGTTTGCCTCAAGAGAAGCACTTGTCTTTCTCGCTAAAGGAAAGGTAAACCAACTTCGGTCATAAATTAAATGTGTAATGAGGACAACAAAGGTAATTTATAACTAGATTACAAATTGGACAAAAGAATTCATTATCCTTGAATGGTTATCACTAAACTCTTCGAAGAAATCTCTCACTAATGCATATCCATTCTCAGTCTGGACAACTTCTGGAAACATGGCACTTCAGTGATCAGTTACCATTAGCATGGCATGCACCAAAAAGATTGGGATTGTGGAGAGCAAGTAGATGATCACCGTTGCTCTATGAAATTTATCACTCAATCCCTATCGACAATCCAAACATGTCGAGGACTTTTTTTGTAATCTTGTTCTTATTGGTTTTGGCAGGATCCATGTTAAAGGAATCCACCCCTTAAAGCTTTACTCGTTTAAGGCTACATTTAGTTGAATACCTTTGTATTCCTTTTTCAACCAAGGCCCTTCTTCAGGTTTTCTTAAGGCTTACATTCCCGGGGCTTAGTTGCCAACAGTCCTTGTCAAGTAGGGCCCATTGAAACTTTTGATTGATACTTTATTTTTGAAGGTACAATCACTTGAACTTGGTGGGCAGACTTAAAATTTATGCAATAGGGAAACTAAGGCTGTTTTTATTGATTGCTATTTTCTGGCAGAGTTTATAAATTTAATTCATCTATTACAAACTCATAAAATTAAGTAATACAAACCTTTAGAAGGGGCTTGGGATCCCAGTTGTGAAGTATTGGAAGCCTGTAATCCATTATCAGATAAAGCAGCAGAATCTTGGGGTTTCACTAGAGGTCCCTGTTGACATGAATAAGGCATATTAAGTTAACAAGTATTTATAAAACAAAAAAGAATGGGTTTAGAGCTATTTCAAGAAATCCAACATAAAAGCCACATATCATATGCCATACAGACATGAAAAGCAAATTGTAGAAATTCCTAATCCCAAAACACAGCCACAATAAATTTTTTAAGTAGATGAGTTTAAAGGAGCAAAACCCAGGATAGATGCAATAGGAAGTGAAAGATCCACAATGTGTTGATTGGACGTTTAAATCAGAAGACTAAGTCCATCATATAGCTTATAGCTGTGATTTATTTATACTTTCTTAATACCCTAATATGCGATTTGTAATCTTTACTACCCTATTTTTCTCTATAACAGTTATAGTATCATCTTTTAGATCTCGAAGTGAAAAGTCTGCAGAATCAAAATACGGGATTGGGAATTTGGTTGAATTCGCTTACTGAGCATTAAAAATTGGGGGAAAATGTATGAAACTAATAACTTAATCATAAAGGAATCTTAAACAAAAAATGAAAAGACAAAAAAATGAGATAAAAAGGAATCAAAACAGTAAAAACTTGCTCTCTTAAGGCAGGAAGATGATGACACAACCGAAGGTAAAATTAAAAGGCAAACATGTGGCCTTGAATTGAAGTGTGGCAGAAATAAAAGTACTAAAAGCCACCACAACGGGTGAGGGCATGGACAATTAGGAATGGATTGCGAAAAGCTGGAACTATATGATAAACCCTTCATGTAGGATGGTATTCATATTTATTGATAGCTTCTAGAAAGGGTTTCAAATTATTGGAAATGCCATATTCGAGTACTTAAGGTCAACTATACCACAAAAAGTAGCAGCCTGCTAATTCAAATTACATCTTGTACAGGCAAAGAGGTGATAATTCTATGACTTGAAAGAAGTCTTTCTTGCCCATGCAGCCATGCTGTGAAGATTGTTTGGCCAAACAAACAATCAAAAGAGAAAACAATAGCACATCATGGATATTTCCTCTCTAGCTTTCTTGATTACATATGCTTTTTTATAGGTAAACAAACTTTGTTGATTGCATATTCAGTGAAGTCCAGCCCAAGTGAGGAAAATATCAGATTGAATAAATGTAAGAGAGAAAATCAAATTATATATTGGATGAAGCCAAGATGTCTGCAATCAATTTTTCTAAAATGTATTGATTATATTATAGTTGTGGAGAAGAAGTCTATAAAATCAATGAGGCAAGATCACAGCAGCTTATGTTATTCACATGCTCCACAAGAAGGGTCATCATCAAGTTGATGCCTAGGTGAGGCTGTGGGGGTGTTCTGGTTTTGTGCATAATTTTATTTAAGCTTTCGCAAAAGTTAATGGCCAAAAAGAGGAGTCTTCTTGATCAGTAAATTTTTTTCGGCATCACAGATTTCAAAATAATTTAACCCCTGCCAGAGCTGGGTTGTAGCTCATTCTCTCAGGAAGCACCATTCTTCTATTTTTCAATCAAGCTGCAATTCAACCTAAGATTTTGACAATTGAAAAGGGGGGGAAAAAAGAGGCCAAGTGATTTCAAGAGTAACCCCTTTGCACTTGTGACTCCTTGTCTTTATTCTGTTGTTCCAGGCAAAGTTTCTTCCCTGTACAAGTATAACTGAGCCATATGTAGGCTGTAGCCCTTCATTTGCTTCCAAGGACATTCTCCTCGATGACAAAGTTTCTTTCCCTACTATTTTAAGATGCGGACAAAGGCACCAGTAAAAGTGGCTTTTTTTTCTTCTCAACATTTGTTGTCTTTCTTTAATTTGAAAAGTTTGTAAAAAAAATTCTACTAAAAGATGGACACAGAGAGAAAAAGGAACAGCCGTTAACCATTATGCACTATTTGGATTTCTTCCAGAAAGTACAACAAAAGAAGAAAACCCGACGCTTTACAATTCATATTTCTCATTTTCAGGTTCCAAGAAAGCAAAAGCGCCGGTCAGCTGAAGCTGAAGCTAATGCAGCAATGTGGCTAAACTGGGAGCTAACTTTCTGTTTCTCTCGTAAAAGGAATGACCGTATTAAAGAGCTCGCTCCGTTTCTTTCCTATTCTTTGGCTTTCACAGCACCGAAACGCAAACTGTGCATGAATACAAACCCCTAATAAAAAAAGGAAATTCCCTCTTAAAATTTAACAAGTTAAGGCTTTACATCTCAAGTATATTTTTTGGAATCTAACCAACAAGCCCTTCTTTTGCTTCCAAAGAACATTAATAGCAAAAAAGTTGCCTTTTCAATATCTACATATGCCCCACAAGTTCCNTTAAAGATAAATAGTGAATTTCAACATAGCGTGATTTTTTTTTAAAAAAATTAATAAATATAAAATTTATATAAAAAATTAATTTTTTATTAATAGATTTCAATTATTTTTAAAAAAATTATACAACACTTACACACTCTACGACTATATCTATCATTACTTTTAAAATAATGATAGTATATTTTTATTTCGTAAATTATTTATTTAGATTTCTATAAAAAAAAATACAATAAATAAAATATTTTTTTTTTAAATCTCTATTGTAATAAAACTTTTCTAAGTGATGAGTGCATTAAATTAATTAGTAATTATAAATATAATGTATTGTCAATCCCATGTGAAAATGTGGGAAGTGGTGGCCAAATGCATATATTCTATGTTGCAACTATATGGATGACACCTATTGTTGCCGTCCATGTGACTCTTTTCTCTTTTTTTTTGTTCTTCTTTTTACTAAAGAAGTAAATAGGTTATATTTTTATTTTTAAGCCGATATATAGAATACATAATCAACATCATTTAAATAATAAGATTTCATTTATAATATTTAAATTTTAAAATTTATCTTATAAATCAGATTCAGACAAGATCTCCTCATATTGTGTAGATTGAAACATAATAAATAATAATAATATTATTATTATTATGTGTGAATAAAAGTCAAGATAATGAACCGAAAAATATCATGACAAGGACAACTTTTTAAAAGTCTAGATAATGGAAAAACCACATTTCAAGGGTCACAATTTTATAGTAAATTTTGTTGTATATCAGTTACTGTTTACATTCACACTCCATATTTGATAGTTTTTTTTTTTCATAAAGTATGGTATAGTAAATAGTGGTTGATGAGAAGAATTATTCATATTTTATAATAAAGATGTTTTTTAAGGACCATAATTTTATTCTCTTCTTGAGTTTATTTAATAATAATAGTTTCTTTTTCTCAATGATTTAATAAATAATAGTTAGTCTTATCGATAGGCTATTTACTTCTAAGGATTTAACAAAAAAGAATTATTGGATGTTTAATTAAATAAATATATTATCAATATTTAAAATTTGATAATATTTTATAAAGAATGTCCGATAATAAAGTCTCTCTACCCAATCCACTTATTAAAAAAGAAATTAAGTAATTAATACATCATAAAATTACAAAAGACCCATAAAAGATGGCGTTTTTGTGAGCCACAAAAATCTAATAAAGTATAAACCTTTAAGAAAATAATATAAAAAGAAATGAAAAGAATAGAATGAAAGTGGATAAGAAAAAGAATAAAAAAAACTTTTCCAAACTCCATATGGGTACACGTAGGAAACACGTATGCAGTCTTACCAATTGTTGGGTGATCCTGTTTGGATAGGAAGAGACGACCGATACTTTAAGAAATTCGGCGCCACACAAGTTGGTGGGCCACGGTATCAGTGGGGCCTCCCTAGTCATCATTTTTATCTTTATTATTTTAATTTCCTAATTAATTTTGGCTGCCATAAAAAGAACACTCTTCGGTTACTTTCCATTAAATAATGGGCACTATCTAACTATTTTAACAGAAATAATATTTCAACTGTACCATCACTATGTTTAGTGTTTTTCAGAAAATTTTAATGAATTAAATATTTTTATAAAAATATATTCATAAATTAACGTAATTTCGTATGATAATTTATATTTATTTTATAATAAAAATAAATTTACAATTCAATATATCAAACCAACTAACGTCAATTTATGAATTTATTTATTTTAAAAAATTGTAACTAAAATATCTCTTAATATTTTTTATTTGTTATAATATTTATCCTCTATTTCATAAGAAAATGTACATATCTCAATCTCCATACCCAAAAAACTTAAATCCTAACATAGTAATAATATAAGAAAAAGGGGTATAAAAAAGATATATTCTATGAATTGATTAAAAAAAAAAAAAGAATCACTGAGAAATTACTATTAAAAAAAAGGAAAAATAAGTAGTGGGTGGTCCAATGAATGATCCTTGCTGACATGGAATTTTATTAAAATAAAACAGCATTGGCTTCGAGCTTATCCGTTCACAATCATTAATTACTTGCAAAATTCGACCATCATCTCTCATCCAAATTTGAGCTTATCCTTCTTTCTTGGAGAAGTAATTTACAAGGAATCGCCGTTCACACCACCAAATTTGGAAACAATTTTATACCTTCTAAAACTCAATTATTATACAAAGTTCACCTGCTGAACTGTTATTTAACAACTTGATCCCATTTAGTTACGTAATTTAGATGAGATGAAATATTTTATTATAAATAAAATAAAATATTATTATAATATATTTTTTTAATATATATTTTTATTTTAAAATTTAAAAAAATAAATTATTTATTATATTTTATATAAAAATTTAATAAAATTATAATGATTATATTAGATAAGATAAGATAATTTGATTTTGTGTAACCAAACCAACCTTGTTGCGACGGAAGCATCTTAGGCCTGGTTTGTGTAAACAAACCAAACAATTTCATCTCACCCTATCTCATATAATCATTATAATTTTTTAAATTCCTATATAAAATATAATAAATAATTCAACTTTTTCAAATCTCAAAATAAAAATAATATTAAAATTTTATATTTTAATAATATTTTATTCAAATTTCAACTTTATTTCAACTCATTTTATCTGTGTAACCAAACAAGACCTATTATGTCTACTGTTGGATTGACCATCCCTACAAGAAAATATACGGCAGATTTATATCCCAATCTTTCCGATCTATAAATTATACGATTTGGGCTTTGTACATCCAAGTTTTAAGCATAAACAATAAACTGAAATTCGAAAAAAAAAAACAGCTAAAAAGAAAGTATAACGTTATTAAAATGAATATAAAGCATCTAAACAAGAAAGATTCATCAATTCACATAATAAATAGCATATCTCAAGAATAAAACATATTCTTTAATCATGAAACTTTACTGTCATAATATTCATTTCTTTCTTTTATTGTTGTATCTTTTGTAATCTTTTATCAAGTCACAATGTCACGACCCCTCGAACCTTGCAAGTATCATGGTTCTATACTTCTATCTATCGTTTGAGATTCTTACACCCCAACCAAAAATCATTTTATTCTACTTATCTTCCCAAGGTTTGTATGCCCCTTGGTCCGGTTTGGATATACAGATTAGATAAGATATTTTAAATAATAGTAAAATTTTTTTACTTAAGATGAGATGAGATAGTTTGTAAATAAATATATGTTTAGATAGTGAGCTGAGATGAAATAGTTTTGACTTTTTAGAATTTGAAAAATATATTTATAAAATACTCAAATCCGTTCGATTATGCACTGCTCACGCACCATCCAGGTTTGTACTGTTTATTTATTGTTTTGAACTGTTCACTATTAATTTTACACTGTTTATTTAAGTGGATGTTTTTAAAACTTAAAGATAAAATATAATATTTGAATAGGCAAAACTCTGAGACCGTACAGTCCAAATGAGATACAAATGAGATGCTTTGATCATCCAAACTAGGCCCAGAACATTACTTTTGCCGAACAAACTCTTAGAGTACTCCCAATAGCTCTTGTAAAATACAATTTTTTATATAATATAAAGAAAATTGGTCAAAAGTAGCTTCCAATAGATTTTGTATCTTCTTCTTCATTTTACATTTTGCAATAGTAATTCTCTACATCTAGAGAATACCATTCATCCTCTAAAATATTTTTAATTATTTTCTCTCTCATTTAATAATTGTTGGGTGTTATGAGATTCATTTAAAATGAATAAAAAATATAATATTTAAATGATATGAAGAAAAAATAGAGAAGTTGATGTATGGTATATTGTAAAAGTCAGTATGTAAAATAGAAAAAATAAGTTTTGATAATGTATTTTAAAGTATAAGATGAAGAAGCTATTAGAAGTGCTCTTAGCTCGAGGCTCACACACCTCCCCTTGAGGCCCACAGGTCTTGCCTGAGATCATTGACTATACATCATTAACCTAAAGGTTATCGCTTAATATTTGCTCACTCCAAGTGGCATGCAAGCGTATTTTTTAATAGTGACTATATTTAATATTTTATTGCTTTGAAAATGGGAAAATCTCAATGGAACTCCCCTAACTTGGATATCTCTACTTATCCAGGTCTCTAGTTTTTAAAATATTGAAAAATAATAGCTGTAGTCGTAAATATACAAGCGTTGCACAATCATTTTTTAAAAAGTAAATAAATATGAGATCCATATGAAAAAAATAAAATCCTGCTCTTTTTCAAAGCGACTGCATGGCGCCTGCGCATTCCACGTCTGTATATAGCATTACTCTTTAATATACTTTAGTTTTCTTGATAAAAAATTGTATATATAATCATAGAGTATGCAAACGCGACACACTCTATTTGAAAAAAAAAAGTGAGGTCAATTTTTTTATATAGGTATCATATTTATCTACTTTTTTTTATTGAAATGCGCAGTATTTACACACTCTATGACTATATCTAGAGTTACTATTTTCTCGATTTTCGTGTAAGCACCGTAAAACTATTAGTGCACGATTTTCATCCATTAAATATTTGTCTAAACCTCAAAGTTATGAAGTTCTTCTATTTCATCTTATCTCAACTTATTTAATCATATCTCAACATCCAAACACCTCTCAAATATAAACTTTTCAATTTCAAATTTTTAATTTTTTTTTATCTAATCATTACATACTCATTACAACTTTTCCAAACTTTCAAATAAAACACAAAAATAATTCAACATTTTTAAATCTCAAAACAAAAATAATATTAAAATATTATATTCTAACAATATTTTAAGTTTATAATATTTTTATTTAGTTTTTTCTCTCTCATTTTTTAAAATCTCATAAAACATCATAACTAAAATCATTTCACTACTATTTATAAATCATTTCACTATCATTTAAGATTTCTCATCCCATCTCATTCCCCAAGCATCTTGTTAGAATATTTCAATATATTTGTGATTTGTAATGAAATAGTTTGAGTTAAAATATTTTATTAGGTTTTGAAAAATGACAGAGAAAAAGTTGAATAAGAAAATTATAAAGTTAAAAAATTATTTCAATATATTTTTTTCAATATATTTTTATTTTAAAATTTGAAAAAATAATATTACTTATGTTTTGCTTGGAAGTTTAGGAAATTTGTAATGACTAGGAAATGAGTATATAAAAAAGTAGCGAATTTAAAATTGAAAATATTATATACTTGAGTGATATTTAAAAATAAAATATATAAAAATATCTGAGAATAATTATGTTGCCAAACCGACTCTATGGGATGAAACCATCTCAACATCAAACAATCCCAGTATCCAAACGGGTCTAGTTTATTTATAATTTTGCCTCTAACTTTTTTTATTCATATTTTGGTCCCTAGGCTTTACTAAAATCACAACTTAACCTCGTTTTCTACCATTTTTCTTGTAAAATCATTTTCTTCGCATTTCTTATCTATTCTCATACTTATTCTTTTTATTAAAATTTAATTTTAATAGGATAAATTTCTGTGATTTCACTTTTAAGTTTTCTTACAACTTTGAGTTCCCTAAAGTTTTATAGTTCAATTTACGTTAAACTTCACAATGGTACTAAGGCTTGTTTTGATAGTGAAATCATCTCATATCTTATCATCTAATTATTACAATTTTTTTAAACTTTTAAATAAAATCCAATAAATAATTCAACTTTTGCAAATCTCAAAACAATAATAATATTAAAAAATAATATTCTAATAATATTTTATTCAAATTTTATCTCATTTCAACTCATTATCCAAATTAGGTCTAAATTTAATAACCAATACCATTACATTATTCAATCTACACAAATGTAATCAAAACCCACAGCTCCTTACGGAAACCCTAAACCCTCTTGATGTTTTCAATTTTCAACCCAAATTTAATTTAATCTATAAATTAACCTCAAATTTTAATTTCTCATTCATTAAACATACGAGATATTTGTTAGGATTATGTTTAGAGTGACCCATATGCCACAATTTGTTAAGAATTTTAATTCAATTAAATTTGGGTGTTAAAGAGTTTTATTTCTAATGAACAACTAGTAACGGATAATTCTTATTCCTTGATGGGAGAAATAGTTCAAGTCTAACTCTGTTAAAAGTATAACATATTGTGGATACTATTGGTACGACAATAAAAAAAGGCATAGGCTAGAAGATTCTCTTTCTACTCACGTTTAACATATTTTTCCTAGGCTCTTATTTATTCTTGAATCACCATGGCAAGAGGTACGTGCTATTTTATTTCCTCTGTTAGTTATTCCATATTCGGTATTTTATTCTGTTATGAACCCAACTAAGATTGGGCCGGACTTGATGGGCCTCTAACTTAGTTATTATCTTTTACTTTAATTGAGTTGTTTAAGTTGTTTAGTGGCCCATGGGCTTAGTTATTGTTAGTTAGAATTGGCCCATGGATTTAGTTGGTTGTTAGGAAATAGGTCATCATCTTCTAATATATGTAGAAGAAATGGGGTCCTTGCTTTGGGGATCTGAACATTATTGCTGAAATAGTTTGTATTATCATTTAGGAGGAATTGGGGACCTCGAATACCCCAAGGAGTAGCCATTCTCATCTTCATCTTCTTTATAACTCTCTTGTTCATTTTATCAAACAGTCGCCATTAATCCATTTCTATACCATTCTTTATTACAACACAATGTAGCTTAACTGAGTTCATTACAAGTGGTATCAACTAGTAGTCGATCATCATTGACAGGGTAAGATTCAACAAAGAGCAAACAAAGTTGCTTAAAAAAATTTTGGATAAGTTGTTGGAGGTGAAAGAAATAGTGAAATGAATGCAAATAAATTTTAAGAGAATGCAGTAGAGTTATGTGGAGATAAAACAGACTCTACGAGATTGGCTAGACGAAAAGGAGGAAGAAAATTAACCGAAAGCTGAAAATGAACTCGTGGAGGAAGGTGTAGAAAAGGCACCAGCGAGGGGGGGCAATGTAGCGATGGCCACAGAACTTACTCCCAAAGTAATCTTTTATTCATCTGTCCTTAGAAACCCAAATCTGACATTCATTTATAAACCCTCAGATTTTCCTCTCCGAATTTTGTTTCACTCCTCCATTAACACACCGTGAAATATCGATTGCACTATGATGAAGTACTTGATCACCAACATGAACCTTATCAACAGCATCGACGATTCTAAGTGGCCAATTAATCGTAGATGATGGGTTGCTTCTTTACGCCTCGTATGGCATCCCTCATGGGGGACACACACCCTCGAGAGGCCCTTTTTCACCGTTGAGTGTTTTTTGAACCAAAACGAGCCACTCGAAGAGGCATATTCAGTCCAAAAGATGAGAGTTGACATTGACACATTTCTGAGTGGTGATTCTTCCACATCTCAAACCCACTTTCTATCGATCCTTTGTCATCAAATCTGACTTCTATGCCTTGGAAAATAAAATTAGGGTGCTAGGTTTGAAGGAGCGTACAATAGTCATCACGGGTCTTCCAAAGGATGTGAAAGAGAGAGCACTACTAAATCTACAAAGATGGTTACCTGAATATATGAATTCACACGTGAACTTCAAAGGTGAGAAGCCCATGAGAGTCGCTCTCTTCTCTACTGCTTCGCTTAATGTAGCCACCAAACATGCCCTTCAGGAAATGATGTTTGGTGTGGAGCGACGTCAATATTGCACACAGAGATGGCCAAGAAAAATATTTTTATCGAAAAGGGCATTTCTGCTTATGGTTTTGAGAAGCCCTCTACAATTCTTCAAGGGGGTTGTTCCTTTTGCAGCTTGATTATGGCTTCGTCGAATACCAGGCCTTTGGTAACTTTGTGGTAGAGTTTGTTAAGAATTTTAAAGAATTATTGGTGGAATTGAGGATGCTATTCGGGAGGTTGGAAAAAGAAGAGATGAAGTTGTTTGTGATTTAATTTCTAACTTGAGGGTTGCTATAGGTTTGCCAACCCAAGAAGAAGTAATTTCTAATTCACTTTATTCAGATGATGAAGAAAATGGTCCTATGAGAAACGCATCCCTTTGGAGTCTCTCTGTTGCTAGTGGTTATTCCTTGTTGAGAGATCCACACCACAACAAAGGGCTTGCCCTCTTTGAAGGAGAGAGAGATTCTCACTTCTGGTGTGGTCGTCTACCTCCAACAATTGCTTCTCAAGAGTTTTAGCTGAAGAAAATGATGCACAATATCCACCAATATCAACTTCCACTACAGAAGCACATGGCCATGATGGATGTTCAGGAGAGAAATGAAAGGTTGTTCCACAAAATTCTAATTGACAATGTTGAGGAGTTACTCCCAATTGTATACACTCCCACCGTTGGTGAAGCTTGGCCAAAATATGGGAGCATCTTTATGCATCCTCAGGTTCTCTTTATTAGTTTAAAAGAGAAGGAAAAGATTCTGGAGGTTTTGAGGAATTGGCTTGAGAAGAATATTCAAGTTATTGTTGTCACCGATGGGGAGCAGATTTTGGGTCTAGGATATCTTGGCTGTCAGGAGATGGGAATACCAGTGGGAAAACTTTCCTTATACACTGCACTAGGTGGCATTCGTCCTTCATCTTGCTTTTCCATAACCATTGGCGTGGGGACAACCAATGATGAATTTTAAATTGGGCTCAAGCAAAGGAGAGCTACTAGGCAGGAATATGCTGAACGTCTTCATGAATTCATGACTGCAGTAAAGCAGAATTATGGAGAAAAGTCCACATTCAGTTTGAAGATTTTCCAAACCACAATGCTTTTGATCTGCTTGCAAAACATGGCACAACGCATCTTGTCTTTAATGGCGATATTCAGGAGACAGCATCTGAGATACTTGTAGAGCTAGTTGCAGCTCTGATCTTGGTTGTTGGAACCTTAGCTGACCATAGATTTCTACTCCTTGGAGCTAAAGAGGCTCTTTGCTATGAGATCTATTTAAAAAATTCCTGGGTTGTTTTTAACATGTCTGATGAATTGCTTGAGAGAGTGTTATACTCTGATAATGTCATGTTTCAAATCTTAATTGTGGTGATAAAGGATGATAAAGAATTTTACAAAACTGATACTGAAACTGAAGCAAGCGGTGGATCATAAATAATTGAAACAATGGGCTTTACTCTATATATTTGCACATTGTCTGGGCCGATTATACCTGAATGTTTGGGTCCAGAAAAAATGGACCTTAGACTTCGAGTTCATGAGGAACTTGGTACTGTTGTGACCTACATTCAACTTATTGAATGGATATTGAGGAACCCATACCATAGAGTTGCTTCAATATCTGAACCTTGAGGATAAGGTTCTTTAAAGGAGGGGAATTTGTTACAACTAAGATTGGGTCGGGTGGGCTTCCAACTTAGTTGTTATCTTTTATTTTAATTAAGTTGTTTAAGTTATTTAGTGGCCCCTGGGCTTAGTTATTGTAAGTTAGAATTGGCTCATGACCTTAGTTGGTTGTTAGGAAGTAGGTCATAATCTTCCACTATATGTAGAGGAAATGGGGTCCTTGTTTTGGAGATTTGAATATTATTGATGAAACAATTTGTATTTTCATTTGGGAGAAATTGGAGACCTCAAATACCCCAAGGCGTAGTCATTCTCATCTTCATCTTCTTTATAACTCTCTTGTTCATTTTATCAAATAGTCGCCATTAATCCATTTCTATACCATTCCTTATTACAACATAGTGTAGCTTAACTGAGTTCATTACATATTCTTTCATTTGGTATCAGAGCCACCTTCATGCTAGTTGATTTAGATTTTTAAGACATTTGTATTTTCTCGTTTGAGCATGAAAATCCAATATCATTGTGTTTTCTTTGTCAGATCACATTTGGTTTCATATGAGAAGTTTTAAGGTCTTTCTTGTGATTTATCTTGTCTCTGGATCTCTAGAAAATTGTAAATATCTTAGTTTGATTTTTATTTTATAACCCACATCCTTACATGTTCTATTTTCATGGATTCTTTGTGATTCTTTATTTTGTATTCAAACATGTTCATAAATACTTGCTTCTAAGACTATATAGTCCATGCTTACACGATTTTATTGCATGATTTATAGTTTAAGAGTCTAGGGTTTGATGTTTTGTTCATAAGGTTTTAAGGTCGAATGATTTTTTTCAAAATCTGTCACATGCTATTGATACCCACTTCAAATAAGCATTAAATTGTGATATATATTTTTATTACGAATAAAATGCCTCAATATTCATAGAATTTGGGGCTCTAGAGCTTAAGTTATGTCCAAAAACTCGTTTTAAGACCCGCAGACCCGACCCAAACTAGTTCCAGACCTAGCCAGAGGTAAGGGATGACCTCTGCATATAGTGTGTGATTACAACCCCTCCTCTTTACTTGGCAAGTGTTGACTATTAAAACAAAAAAAGGGATACATGTGAATCTGCGATAAGATCTAGGTTGTATAAAAGGATGGGCCTGGTTATTATTTTGGTTTCTTGGCCTTAGGTCTTTTAACACTTTTACCCATTAAAATGCACCCATGTTAGGCTAGCAAGATTTTATTCCTAGACTTGTTTTTGGATTGTTTGTTCTTTGTATTAATTTTGGTGGATCAATATATTATTTTTCCTATGATAAGATGCTACAGGTTGTGATTATTTGAAACATTTTAGGAGTAGCCGAAGCATCCTTATCTATTGAAAAATAATCATATAAGATTGATTATCAGAGTGTTTTGGGTGTAGCCAAAGCATCCTAATTTATAATGATAATCATATAAAGTTTCAACTTCGTAAAGATATATTGTCATATGTGTTGTGATAAATCATTATTTTAGTGACCCGGCCCCAAAGGGATGTTATTATTTTGTAGTTTATTTAGAATAAGATAGATGGTTTAATGTTGGTGTTAGATTTTCCTAGGCCCAAAGGTATTGAGAATTTATTCATTATCATTGAATTATTCTAGTCTTATTATTTAGATATTTAGTAAATTTATATGTGATGCAAATTCTATTTCTAGTTGGTTAAAATTTACTATTGGTTAAATTGACATTGATTGATTTAAATAAAGTAAAATCCATAGCATTAAAAGTGTTTCTTGGTTGTTGGAGCTTTAACATTTCCCACTTCACATTTTAATGATATTATTCGTATTTCGATGCTAAATGGTGACAATTTCTCTGACTGAAAAGAAAATATTCTTCTGAAATTGGGGTGCTTAGAGCTTGATATGGCGCTCCATGTTGACAAACCACTTGCCCTCACAGAATCAAGTACGTCAACACAGATTTCTAAACATGAACAGTGGGAGTGATCTAATCGCTTATCTTTGTTGTTCATGAAATCTCATATCAACAAGAGCATTAGGGGTTCTATCCCTAAAAGTGATAAGGCTAAAGCATTCTTAAAGGCTGTTGAGGAACAATTCATTCGTTCTAACAAGGCTTTAGCTAGCACCTTAATGAAAAAACTATCAAGTAATACTTTTGATAGTGCTAAAGGTGTGCGTGAGCACATTATGTAGATGAGGGACATGACAGCTCAACTTAAGTCCCTAAAGATGGAGATCTCTAAATCATTCTTGGTACATTTCATTCTGAATTCTCTCCTTTCTGAGTATGGTCATCAAAATCTCTTACAACACACATAAGGATGAATGGTCAGTTAATGAATTATTGACCATGTGTGTTCAAGAGGAGGGGAGATTGAAAAATGAAAGGCCTGAAAGTGTTTATATGGCCACTCATTCTAATGGAAAGACCAAGAAAGGTAAGGATGCCCAACTGCATAAACACAAGGTGTCCTTAAAGAAAAATGACAACAAGCATTCTTGTGAATTTATTACTTTCTTTTCCCAAATGAAGTTATGAAAGTCTAAACTTCGTTAATAATTGCTTCCTTCTCATTCTATGTTTTCTAGAGATGGAATCTTGATATTTTCTTTTTCCTGGGTTTTGGGTTGTTCTCCTTATGTTTTGTTTGGGGGACCCCAATTTCTGTGAAAAGGTTTACTAGGTTCAGGGTTGTCTTGTTTCGTGTAAGCTGAAATAAAGAGACTATGTACTTTGCTTGGATCATGTTATTTTTATTTTCCATACTCCGGTATATCTTGCAGCCTACAACTTCTCCATGGTGAAATTATTTTCCATTTGCTTGAATATCTTCCTTTGATTCAACAATGTCTACCACTATAATATATTTATTCGAAGTAAATATGCATTCACATGTAACCTTCTATTCTTTCAGCATTCAATTGGGAGTTCCAAAACCTACAACTAAGGCCCTTGATATATAAGATGTTGTTGAGATGTCAAGGCATCAATGTCTCCCATTCTAGTCTTTGCAATGTTAAACACAATGATCCAATGGAGCCCTTCATGATCTAATTTTGCTGCAACCATATATATATATATATCAGATATTTATAATTCCATCATGTAGATATTTCTTGGTTTGATTGAAAATTATATGCTTGGTTTGATTGAATCTTGATGCTTGGTTTGATTTTGTTGGAAGAACATTATCATATTTTCTCTCCTAAGTGCATAAACTTTTGTGTCCCTCAAGATTCTTACATCTATGATCCAATTCATTTGAGTTACCAATTAGCTTTAATATGATCACTCCATTTTTGTAGATGAAGTCTTCTACAAATGATGTACAAGAGTCAACACAAGACATGCCTCTACCCCCACCCCCACCCCGACCCCCATCCAATATAAGTGATAAATCAGTTGGTAGGTCATAAAGAGGTAGAGTTATTTGTGATCACTTTACAATCATACCAAAACGTGATCCAAGTAAACTTAAGGCTGCATGTCATTATTGTGGTGCTTTCTATGCATGTGATACGAAGGTCAATGGTACGAAAAACATGAAGAATCACATTGAGCATCAATATAAGAAATGTCTGTTTAAGAAAACGGATAAATCCCAGACAACTCTATGTTGGAAGGTGGAGGGAGGAAGTGGTAGTGTTAGTGACGGACTTGTACCTATTGCATTTAGTGTTGAGGATTGCCGATAAGCCTTAGCAAAGATGATTATACTTGATGAGTTGCCCTTTAGGCATGCTGAAGGGGAGGGTTTCAGGAAGTTTTTGCTTGTGGTTTTCCCTAAGTGGGTAGGGATTCCATCCCGTATGACAGTTGCCAATGATTGTTTTAATTTGTTTTTCAAGGAAAAACAAAAGTTGAGAAATGCTCTTCGAGGTCAAGGAATTTCCCTTACTATGGATACATGAACATTCGTGCAAAATCTAAACTATATGTGTCTCACAGTACATTTTATTGATGATGATTGGAAGTTACACAAGAGGATTCTTCCCTTTTGTTTGGTTGAAAATCATAAGGGTTATACACTTGGTAATGGTATAGAGATGTGTTTACTTGATTGAGGCCAACCAAAATTTCTTGCACTCACTCTTGATAATGCAAGTTCTAATAATGAGGTTGTTTCTTATTTGAAAAAAAAAATCAAATATAGGAAAGACAAGGTCTTGGAACATGAATTTTTGCATGTTATATGTTGTGCGCATATTTTGAAGTTAATCGTTTGTTAGGGGTTGAAAGAATATGATGAGTTTATTGCGAAGGTGAGGTGTGTTGTGAAATATGTTAAATCCTCCCCTCAAAGGTAGAGTATATTTAAAAAATATGTGGGGTTGGAAGATATTCAATTCAAAAGTCAAGTTTGCCTAGATGTACTAAGTAGGTGGAACTCCACCTATTTTATGTTGGAGAGGGCTTCCAAATTTAGCAGGGCTTTTGATCGGTTGGAGAAAGAAGATCCATGCTTCCTTGATAGTATTGGAGATGAAAATGTTGATGATGAAGATGTGGACTATGTGGTGAATAGGAGAAAGTCAAAGAAGTTAGGGCCTCCCAATCCATCCGATTGGGAGAAGGTAAAGTTGTTTGTGAGGTTTTTTCAATTATTTCATGATTCAACTTTACAATTCTCGAGGGGTAAATATGTAACTTGCAATACTTTTTTCCGGAGTTGGTTACTATTAAAGATGCCATTAACATGGAGTGTGAAGAACGAAACCCCTTGGTGAATTTAATAGCCATAAATAGGAAGAGAAAGTTTGACAAGTATTGGGAGAACTTGAAAAATCAGAATATGTTGCTCTATGTTGGCGTTCTTCTTGATTCTCAATACAAGATGCGATATCTTAATTTTGGGTTGGGACAAATGTATGCACATGATAAAGGCAATAGGAGAAGAATAGAAAGAATTGGGAGGGAGGGAATATCTTAGAAGCAGCAGCTCAAGTTTCTAAGGTTGAAAATGATTGTTGGGAGCAATGATGTGTGTTTCCTATAAAGGGAAATGGATGATTGGTAATATAGCATTTTCATTATTTAATGGGCAGAAAGAAAAAAGGAAAAATAAACACACACACACATACTAAAAGCCAGAGATCTTTCTAATATACTATTAACACATATACTATTAATCATCATTGTGAGTATCGTTGTGATCTTATTGTTTTCTGATACGGAATTAATGATTGACACGAACTTATCAATTAAGCATTTAGTTAATTAATACCATATTAGAATTAGACTATAAATATCATTACCAAGAAGTTGCTTTTATTTTCCTAGCTAGAGATAAGAGCTACTTCCTTTGGGAATTACTGCAACAATTAAACACCAAGTATGTTTCATTTGTCAAATGGGTTTGCAATGTTCGATTGGATTTAGTTATTTGGATGGCAATGCAATGATTTAAGGTGCTGAATCAAGCCAACTGCACTGCTATTCAAACAGATCAGTCCCCCTTTCTCATGCTTGCTTTCACATGATATATATTTTATGCTAATTTATTGGGTTTCCATTTTCAGGAGAAGAATTGGGAGGAGGAATCATGAATGCAACTGGAAGAATATTTGTGAGCCCAAGTTTAGAAATTACCCATTATATGTTAAGCTGTTAAGTTTTGGATTATAATTTGTAATTTGTACTAACTTTTGTATTATTATCATTATTATTTTTTGGTTTTTCTAGTTTTTTTATATAGATTAGTTTTTTTTTTTTNTTAGCGACAAAAGTTTCCTATTAACTCTTTGCGTAACTTTTCGAGTAAGCTTGTTGCTTCTGGTGCTTTCAAACTTTCAATCAAGTTCGCAACGTATAGATTGTCTAATTTTTGAAAGAACTGATCCCATCCGCCTTTAGACACACCGCCACGACCTACCACAAGATTCAGCCTTCACCACCATGGTTAGCGGCACATACTTCTTTTTTTATATTTTTAGCAACATATCCTACTAGAAAATCCACCTCAGAGCTCAAAACTACCAAGATACATCTCATACAAGCCCGCACAGGCTATTTAGAATTTTGCCCTGCCATCCACGCAACCTTCTCCATGCGCAAGACAACAGTACATGACATGTGTCACCATACAAATATGACACGTATCCCTAGCTCTACGTTTGTTACACAGCTCCATGTCAGCTAGTGCCATGTCATTGGTTGACCTTTTGACCGTTGATCATTAACCAGGTGCTTTCTACTCAATTTTTTGCATCGGTTTCATATTTTTAGTTTGTTTTTGCATTGGACTTCTCTCAACAGTTCAAAGTTTTTTTAATCTTGACAATATTTTGAATGGGCTCAACTACAATATGTGGATCCAACATATGGAGGTTTTTCTAATTAGACGTTGATTGTGCGGTTATGTATTTGGCAAAATCTGTTCACCTAAGCCTAAAGATGGTTAGACAGAAGATAATTTTGCTTCACCTCTTGAGGATTGGGATAATATTCATTGTAAGATACTTTCTGGTTTATTAGCACTTCACTTTCTTCTATTCATGGTTTGCTTCTAAAGCTTGGGAAATCAAAACTTGTAAGAAATTTTCTAGCATGTTGATACAATTGCACTCATGATGCTTTCTTGAAGTTCCAACTTGAGACTAAACTCTACCAAATGCATCAAGAATTAGGTCATCCTATTTCTTATTTTTATTCTCAAGTAAATAATCTTTGAGAACAACTATCTGCTGCAAACCATTAATTAAAGTGCCCTAAAGACATAGAATTCTTTGCGACATATTGCGATCATTAAAAATCTATGCATGTTGTGATGGTACTTCATGAGAATTTGAGCCAACTCGAGTTTCCCTTTTGCATCACATAAATCTCCCAACTCTAAAGGCTGTTGTTTATGAGCTTATCTCTGAAGAAAATCATCATTCCACCATGAAAATACAATCTTTGGATATGGTTGTGGCAAGTGCTTCTCCAAGTTCTCCCAAGCCTTCATCTAGTCGCTCACATGGATAGTTGCCCTTCAAGTCAATTTTCTACAAGTATTGCAAAAAGACTAACCACTCTATCAAAGAATGTAGCAAGCTACAATACCAAAAACAACAAACTTCCACTCAGCAAGTTGTTGTGGTTGCTCCATACATTTGAGTCTACTCCTAAGATTCAATCTCACCTCTTGCTCTCACTGTAGCTGATGNACTTTCTTCTATTCATGGTTTGCTTCTAAAGCTTGGGAAATCAAAACTTGTAAGAAATTTTCTAGCATGTTGATACAATTGCACTCATGATGCTTTCTTGAAGTTCCAACTTGAGACTAAACTCTACCAAATGCATCAAGAATTAGGTCATCCTATTTCTTATTTTTATTCTCAAGTAAATAATCTTTGAGAACAACTATCTGCTGCAAACCATTAATTAAAGTGCCCTAAAGACATAGAATTCTTTGCGACATATTGCGATCATTAAAAATCTATGCATGTTGTGATGGTACTTCATGAGAATTTGAGCCAACTCGAGTTTCCCTTTTGCATCACATAAATCTCCCAACTCTAAAGGCTGTTGTTTATGAGCTTATCTCTGAAGAAAATCATCATTCCACCATGAAAATACAATCTTTGGATATGGTTGTGGCAAGTGCTTCTCCAAGTTCTCCCAAGCCTTCATCTAGTCGCTCACATGGATAGTTGCCCTTCAAGTCAATTTTCTACAAGTATTGCAAAAAGACTAACCACTCTATCAAAGAATGTAGCAAGCTACAATACCAAAAACAACAAACTTCCACTCAGCAAGTTGTTGTGGTTGCTCCATACATTTGAGTCTACTCCTAAGATTCAATCTCACCTCTTGCTCTCACTGTAGCTGATGCTGAGGCACTAATTCACTAGGTTTTCACTCAATCCTCTACTATGTTGTTTGTACTTGCAAATATTTATCAAAACTTTCACAAAATGATCCCAACTCAGTTTTCTATGTTCCATCAAAATATTCCATTTAGATAATGCAATGAAGTATAATGAAAAAATAATAATTCTTTACTATTTATCCCAACATAAGACAATTTCCCAATGCTTTTATCCATATACTCCTCAGCAGAATGGACGTACTAAAAGAAAACACAAACATATCTTAGACTTTGTACTCACTCTTCTTGTCTCTACCTTTATTCCTAAAAGATTTTGGTGTGAAGCTGCTCTCATTGTTATATACACTAGCAACTGGGTTCCCTCACAAACTATTTACAATAAAATACCTTTTGAGCTTCTCTATCGTAAAAGCCATGATTACCATTTACTTCATACTTTTTGGTGTGTTTCTTTTGTCACTTTACCATGAACAAACCAAAATCAAACAACATTCTCAATTATGTTGTTTTGTTGGTTATGGACTTTCAAAAAAAGGCTATTGTTGTTTTGGTCCCATCACTAGACGTCTTCAAGTTTCTCGTCATGTGAAATTCTTGGAACATATAATGTTTACCAATATTTCTTGTTTCTTTTCCTCACCTTCGTAGAATTCCCTTGTTTTCACTAATATTTCCACCGATTTAGTCCTTGGCTTCATTACAGAGCCATCTAGCTCCTCAAATTGTCTCTCTACGGCCACTCCCGATATGTCTAATGAGACTAATGATCCTCCAACTATATCACACGTCCCAAAGTCTTCCTAAGTCTTTGAACCTTGTACTCTAGTTTGGTAAAAGCACATCCTGCACATCTCCAAGATTATCATTATTTTTATGCTCCTTCTCATGAACTTTGCACTTATCGTGAAGCTAGTTCTAACCCTCTTTGGAAAAAAACCATGTCTAATGAATTAGATATACTCATTAGAACTCGTACTTGGGACTTATAGGACTTGCCTCCTGAAAAATCTACAGTTGGATGCAAGTGTGTATACAAAATTAAGACTCGTGTAGATGGATCAGTGGAGCGATAAAAGACTTGCTTTGTTGTCAAGGGTTTTAATAATACGGTATTGACTATAAGGAAACTTTTGCCTTTGTTGCATGACTTTCTTCTGTTAGATCTTTGCTTGTAGTTGTTGTAGTTCGTTGATGACAATTACTTCAGATGGATGTCAAGAATGCCTTTTTGAATAGTGATCTTGTTGAAGAAGTGTATATTCAATCTCCATCTAGCTATGAGCATCCCCTTCACAGAGTTTGCCGCCTTCATCGTGCTCTTTATGGTATCAAGCAAGCTCTTCTTGCATGCTTTGCCAAATTCAATTCTATGGTCGCTTAATAACTTTTTGTTCCCAGCTCTTATTATTCACTATTTCTACGGACCACTGATGTAGGTATAATTATTATCTTTCTATATGTTGACGACAAGATTATCACTAGGAATGATATCTCTGGTATACGAAGTTTTCATTCTAAGTCAGAATTTCAAGATGAAGGACTTGTGTAGACTCAACTACTTTCTTAGATTTGAGGTTGATTTTGGTACAGATGGTTATTACTTCTCTATCTAAATATGCTTCTGACTTGCTTTCCCAGGTTGGTTTGACTAAGCGCAAGGCTGTCAAAAATCGTCTTGAGAGTAATGTCAAGCTTCTTGCCAGTAATGGTGAGCCTTTTTCTAATTTATAGGTAGTTGGTCGGTAGCCTTATTTATCTTCTCGTCACACGATCATATATTTTCAATGCGGTACATTTGATTAGCCAAATTATGATAGTTCCTCGAGCTTTGGTATATTTTTGCACCTCTGAGTTATCATATATCCAATTTATGAAAAATTTATTTAAAAAAAAGTGTAATGCAACGTACGATACGTTCATTTTATTTGCATAACATAATGTAATATTTGACACTTTTAACATAACAGAACATATTTTTGCACCTCTTGAGTTATTAAAATTTATAGACTGTATATCCAAACTACGAAAATTGTCAATATGCACACTTCATTAATATCCAAACATTAAGATGAGGTTTAGATAGCGAGTTAAATAATAAATAATATCTCGTTAGAGTTAAAATGGTACTGCATTTCTTTGTATTTTATAACGAAGGAAACAACTTTCAAGAAATAAAGCAATGAACTGAACGACGATTTTGACCTTTTCTTTCTCTTTCCACGAGCTTGATTATTAGTAAAAATAATGTTAGACACCAAGTCCTCAGAAGGAATCTTTCTGGATCAACATGAATAATGATAATTAGTAAAATAATTTTGGACACCATGCCTCGTAAGGAATCTTTCTGCATCAACATGTCTCATGATAATAACAATAATTCGAAAATATTTAATAGATATTTAGGAAATGATTAAGTATATATATTTAATCTTTCTGCATGATCAACATGCCTTATGTTTCTATCCCTCTGATTTTCAGTTTTATCATTTTGCTTCTTGGATTTGTGTTTTTCTTTCAATAAAGTCTTTTGGCATGGCATGCCACATGTCTACACATGACATGCCATATGTTAAAAAATAATTTCAAAATAACTTTTATATTATTATTGTAAAAATATAAAAGGAAAATAAATGAAACTTGAAAAATAAAATCTTAAAAAAGAAATATTTGTAAAAAAAGAAAAAACTTTTAAAAAATACAATATTTAAAAAAAGAAATAAAAACTAAAAGGTCAAACACAATTTAAAAATCCAAAATAAAAAATAAAAATAAAATATATATGTGAAAAACTAAAAGTTTAAAAAATGAGAAAAGAAATTAATTTTTTCTCAAAACAACATTTAAATGAAAAGAAACAAGTTAAGCATGTGTCTTCATTATATATTTGATTATTATTATTATTATTATTATTATTATTTATTTATTTATTAGTCATCGCAATATATCCAAAATAATAATAAAACTATCTACTAATAAAAAATATCAATATTTATCAGATTTTAACTTATATAAAACCAATATAACAAACCTAACAATGACAAATATAAGCAAAGGTCCGGAATTACAATCTCAACAATAAGACATAAGTATATTGAGAAATATCAATATTACAACCTAACAATAATATAATTGTAATTTTAAAATAAAATTTAAACAGATTATTGTGAGTTGATCCGTTATTGACCCGTTTATCAATCATGTCTTAACAGTCAATTGGTTTGGACCCAAACCCATTTATATCAAATTCAAACTTGTTAATTTTGTGTTGTATTCATGTTGAGTTTACAGTTCGTCTCACATATTACTATTCTTAATTTTAAATGTGTAAGTATCGCACACTTATTTTAAAAAATTAATAGATTGGGAAATGCATTGTAATTAAAAAATTAAAAGTGTAATTAATAATTTTAAATAAGATTCTTTGTATTTTTTATATTTATAATTATATTTTATTTATTTTGATTATGAGAACATGGTGTCAACAAAATGAGAAGACCACCTTCCACGTAGCTTCGGATGCTCACTAATAAACGAACATAACCCCGTCACTTTCAGGGCTCTTTCCAGGTATTTTCTTCTGTCTGCACGTGCTAGGCCCCACTTAATTGTGGCCGTTCCTTTTGTTCATATTTGTTTTTTCTGTACCCACATGGAATTTGTAAAAAATTAGTCCAACATTCACCGAAAGAAAAAATCAGAAATGGACAAAATGTTCCGTACCCAAAAAGCAAGCCTAAATTTTATATTAACAATAACAACCACGTGCAGAAGGTTAAAATAGTCTTTCTGATTTGTTTTTTCGATAAATTGATATTTTATTTTAATATTAAAGTTCTTACTCTTATTATTTTAATTAGGATCAATTCAGTTAATTCCTTAACATCTTGTTAATTAATTGTTAAAATGTTGAAAAGTAAAAATTAGAGAAAAAGGGGGTAAATGCTACGTATAATTTTAAGATTTATAAGCCTGATGTACTTCTTTTAAAAGAAAATAAGATTTATTATTAATTAAATAAATAAATTTTATATAAGTATCATATTTATCAATTTTTTTAAGAAAAAGTACGTGTGACATTTTTATTCAAAAATTATAAATATTATTTCTTACATCATAAAATAAATTTAAAACTTGAAAAAAAAAATAATAGAAATTGCAAAAAAAATTTAATTTAAAAAAAAAAAAAAGATTAAAAGAAGGGGAAAGGATACCTGTAGTGATATGGGTTACCGCGTGGTCCCTTGACTGCGACCGCTCATGTAGATCTATGACATGCGATCTTGTGAAGATATGGGTGAATTAAAATAATGAATATATATATTTTAAATTATTCCAGTGACAAGACTCCACGTCCTCCCGTTTGTTTTCACGAGACATTTATCTGATTTAATAATTATAATTTTTTTAAAATTATTATATAAAAAAAATTTAATTTTATCAAATTTTAAAATAATAATAATATTAAAAAAAATTCTAATAATATTTTACTTAATTTTTAATTTTTATCTTAACTCATCTTATAACAACAAATGAGATCTAATTTTTATTAATTTTTTTTTTTGGCATAAAGAGTAGTTTAAATCCCTTTCAATTATTAAAATAGCTGTTGGGAATGGCTTTAGAATAATAATAATAATTCTGAATACAAACTTTAAATATATAAGTTTTTTATAAGTTTTTAAAAAAAAAAAAGTAGGTTCGACTAATAAAAAATAATTTTTTACATTTTTTTTTAAGTAAATCTACTTTTTTGTAAGAATTTATAGAAAATTTGTACAAATTATTTTTCTTTGTGAATAACCAGTCTTTTATTATTAAATAATAATATGATATAATTACTTTTTGTTACAAGCTAAGAAAAGGTTCATTTTCGGATTAGGGGAGCATATCTCATACGGAAGTAGGGAAGATAATGTTCTTTGGTGCGTGGTATCTTTTTTTTTTTTTTTGAATTCAAATATGTATGTATTCATTTCATCAACTATTCACGTGTTACATCTTTTTCCTTTACAATCAAATTGTTTTGGAACTTCCTCTATCCATCATTGCTCTTCGTCAGACTTTAAGCCTAATTTTGCCAACTGGTGAGCCACTTCATTCCCTTATCTTCTTATAAAATCAATAGTCCGCATCTTCCTTTGCTGCAGTATATTCTTTGTATCTTCAATGAGCTGCCCATCCCATGCTTCATTTCTCATATCAGCCCTCACAGCACCAATGACCTCTTTTGCATCCCCTTCAGAATCAACCTCATGGAAAGCCCAACTCATTACATAAGCACATAGCCCTCCATAAGGCATTACATTCAACCAAAAAAGGGGACCTGACATAATCTCTACTAGCACACATTGAAGCTAAAACAGCCTCATTACAGTCCCTTATCACAATACCTATATCCATCCTCTGTTGAGTTAGCACTATTGCAGCATCGAAATTAGCTTTGAATCTATCACCATCTGGTTTCCTCCATTTCACCCTTTCCACAACCCCCTTCTTCAGACCACAATCCCCTTCTTTTAATTTATTTGTCTGCTGAAATTCATCCAACCTTACAATAACATTTTGTATCACTACTCTGGGACAAGAAAATTTATCCTCAAAGCAAAATTTTCCATTTATTCACAAGACTAGTATTTTCTGCCGACACATCAGAGGCAGCATGACAACTCTATAGAACATGAATGACAGATTCCTCTTCTGTTTTACAAATAGGGCACCTCGAATCCTCAATCACTTGCCTTCTCTATAGATTGAGTCTTGTAGGTAGAATATTATTTATGGCTCTTCATAGATAGTGTTCTGCAACCCTAGGTATCTCCAGCTGCCACACTTGCCTCCACACCTTAGTCCTTTCCCCTTCCTCAAATGTCCCCCCCCCCCCCCCCCCCCNAAGCAATTTTCACAGAAAATTTTTCATTTTTTGAGAAGCCCCAGATCAGTTTATTTGCACCACCAATTCTGCTAATAGGAATAGCACATATCATGTTAGCATCTTCCTCCATAAGAATTCCTTTTACTAATGCTTCATTCCATAGTTTTCCATCTTCACCAAACAACTCATTAACTTTTGAGTTAGCATTGATGAGTTTCATAGGAGACTGGACATAATAAGTGGTAGGATTTGGCAGCTACTTTTGTCCCCAAATTTTTATGTCTTCACCATTCCCCACTCTCCACACAGCCCCCTCCCTCGTCACCTCCAATGTTGACTAGATACTTCTCCAAATAGATGATGGTGACTTGCCCATAATTGCTTCCCACAACTAGGAATTCTTTAAGTATTTCTCCTTGTATATGCTAGCAACAAGTGGTTGTGGCTCTTTTTGTATCCTCCACCCTTGCTTGGCCAGCATGACACTATTAAAATATTCCATCACCCTAAACCTCAATCCACTAGCTGTCTTTCCTGCTCCCAACTAGCTCCACTTTTTTCCAATGGATACCTCTAACCTTCTGATTTTGATTCCACTAGAACCTAGCTTTTAAGGCTTCAATGTCACTACACAACTTCTTAGGCAATCTAAATACACTCATTGTGTATGTGAGAATTTCTCGAAGGACTGCTTTTATAACCACTTCCTTCCTAGCTTTGGACAGGAAATCATTTTTCCAGTTTTGAGTTTTAAACCACACCCTCTCTTTAATGCTTCAAAAAACATTATACGTTGACTTCCCTACTACAATAGGGGGGCTCAAGTATTTCTCATAACTATCACACACTATTGCACCAGCTTCTTGAAATATAATCTTTCTAGTCCCACCTTTTGTATTAAAGCTGAAAAATATGGATGTCTTTACTCTTTGTTTCCACCATAGGTTATCTTGGTCTAACAGAATGCCCAACTCCCATTTCAACTTCTTAATATCTTCCATATTTTCTAGTCCTTCAATATCTTGGAGAATTTTTAATTGTTCAGCTTTCCTTTTCATGGCCACTCTTTCAGCAACTGAATTTCTGCTCCATTTACACAATGCTCTTCTACACTCAGCAAGTGATTGTTGAACATTCTTCATAAGATCACCACTGACTGCAAGTTTTCTCCACTCATTTTCAACCATTGTGCCATACTCCTCCTCCAGCTCCCAACACTTCTCATATTTGAAAATTCTCCCCTTATATCTTTTTTTAGTTATTTTCTTGTTGAAAGACAGTAGAAGAGGTCTATGGTTAGAACACCATGCCACCAATGCTTCCACCCCCACCTTTGAAAACTACATTCTCCAATTTTGGTTTGCAACAGCACAAACGAGCCTTTCCTTAATGAAGGTACCATCACATTGGCCATTACTCCATGTAAATTTACACCCCCTCCATCTCAGGTCATGTAACATTCCACATTCAAGTGCCTTCCTAAACATTTCCATTTGCTCTTCTTTTCTTTCTCTGCCCCCATCTTTTCTTCTTGTGACAGAATTTCATTAAAATCTCATACTACACACCAACATGTGCCAGTTGGTGTTTTGAATGATTTTAATAAATCCCATGATAAGTTTCTCATCCTTTGGTCTGGGTTCCTATAAAACCCTGTCAAGAGCCATCTTGCATTCCCTACCTCACCCTTAACCCACACATTGATGTGTTTTTGGGAATAGTTCACTAATCCACCACATTCTCATTCCTCCATAGCATTATTAATCCTCTACTCCTACCCCTTGGCTCCACAACAAAACATCTATCAAATCTGAATTTTCTCTGCAAAAATCCCACTCTATTTGCTTTCATTATAGTTTCTATTAAGAAAATTATTTCGGGTTGCTTTTCCTTCACTAAGGAGCAAAGGACTTAAACTATTCGAGGATTCCCAAACCCCGACAATTCCATAGCTAATGACAACTTCATCCCCACCACTATCTCCTTTTAACTTTTTTGAACCTGCTTGCAATAGGCCCTCACCATCCACCACATTAGAACCTCTTTTCTTTATCAATAGCTATGCTAGTGAAAATTTATTCATACCGTTTTCTCTTGCACTTCTTTTCCACTATATTGTATTCTTCATCATTTCCACAGCTTGGCTCTCCACATGGTCATTTGCCCCCCCACCTCCCTCCCACCCCTCACTATTACTTCCCCTAAACCATCCATATCACTCTTCATTACATTATCATCAACATCACTGGACTCATATAAGTCCATCTTAGGGTTATTTACCTTTCTTTTCTACTGTTGATTGTCTTTCTCCAGACACCCTTCCTGCTACCCCTCCTCCACACCCTTTACTGCTTCATTTGTTATTTTTAATCCCACCATAAGGCTATTATCGTTAATTTTGTTTTCCATCACCTTCGAGGGCCAACTCTTTTCATTTTCCACATTCTCCTCCTTTTCTCTGTTAGCTTCCACTATCCCCCTCCCTATGCTTTGCTCCCCCTTTCCCACCTCACTACATGAATTCTCCCATCCTCCCCCTCAACTTTCTTTCCCCCCTCCCTTTCTTGAATAACCACCCTCACTACCCTTATGTTTGGATTCACCCTTATAGAATGCCTTTTGATAGGCTATCCCTTTTTAGTGTTGGCTCTGCCCTCAGCCATGCTCCAAACTGTCTACTAGCCACATTCCCCATATCACTTTGTAACCCCCTGCATCAGACCCCATCTCCCCATGTAGAATCCATCCATACTTAAAACAGATTCGTGGTAGCTTTTCACACTTTAATCCAACCCATACTCTGCTACCATTCATCCTTATTATACAGCCCTTTATAATTACTTTGCAGAGAGGCATCTCAACTCTCACCTGTAGGTACATTCCCCAGCCAATACCATCCTCAAGTACATCCACCTCAACCACCCTCCCCAACGACCTCCCAATTTGAATTCAACACTCTCTCATCATGTAAACTATTGGCAGGTTATGGATTTGGATCCAAAAACCTTCACTCACAAACCTCCATTGGTTTGGTTGAGTAGACCCATCAAACACCTGGAGGATGAATAGTTGATTGTCAAACAGCCATTGATGTCCATCCATTACTCTCATTTTGTCAGCATGGGTCATGAAAGTTACTACAAAAGTGTTACTCCCAACTTCTTGGAATGTGGCTAGCTTACTCACCCTCCATATTTTCACCATCATTGAGGCCAGAACCTCCTTCCCATTATGTCATTTCACACAAATTCTTCCAATCAAATTCCACTCCCCCTTCTCACAGTTTACATCCTCAGGATCCCCATTAAATTCAAGCATTCAATTCTCCTCCTCCTTTAAATGTAGATTCCTACACATCTCTTCCGAGTCCTCCATCATACCTCCCGAGTTCCCCGCCATCGACGGAGCTCTTCAGAGAAAATTCTCACCACCTCTGTTTTCTAACGGAAAGCAGAGAGGAGATTGCAACCAAATAGAAAGTTAAATTGCTAAACAAGCATACATGCAATAGTGTATGATGAGACTTCGAAACCTCTATCTGTTAACATTTTCAAGTACAATGACAGCCATTGGTGTGTGGCATCTTGAACATTAGGGATGTGAACAAATTAAAGTTAAGAGTGAGTACTTGATGGTTAAGTTCTGTATGTTCACTATTATCACCGAATTATATTTTATATTCGCGAACAATTTATTTGTTTTTATAGAATTTGAATTATTAATGTATTACTTAATTTTGATAAACAAAAACTTACATATATTATATTATATTATATACTAGCATTATTCTTTTTATTTAGCCTTGACTTGGACGGAGAGAGAATCCTCTAACCTATTGCATGAAGCCTCCCATTAGGGGTGGACTCCGATTTTGACGGAGTGGAAGTTCCCACCTCTGACCTCTGACTCCGACTGGGATTGGAGGTCAAAACAAGCTTCAACTTCGACTCTGATTGAAGTCGGAGTTCGGCTCCGATCAGAGTTCGGAACTCGGAGTCGGAGCTCCGATCAGAGTAGCAATTGAGCTTTTTCAGGCCTAGTTGCCCTATTTAGGCCTAGTTTCCCTACTGAGAAAATTGGCTTCGACATCTTCAATTGGCCTAATATTAACCCATTTTTAATAATGTAAAAAAAAAAAATATTAAAAAATCTAAAATACTTTAAAAAAATAAGTTAAAAAGCTAAAATTTAAATACAATAACTAAACCAAACTAAAAATTCGTCAAATCTCAAACCATAAATTTAAATTTAAAACTACAAATCACAATAAATGTAAATTTACAGCACCAAAATATTCAATAATATCATAAATTTTATTCAAATGTAAAATAACCACAATGACCAATACCCCGCATCAGTCTTAGACAATCCATGCATTTGAGTTGATGACTTAATACTCAATAGTGATTTTCAATTTTCCTGAATGAAGTTTTAATTTTTATTGATCAGATGCATTATCTTTTCTTTAGTCATTTAACTATAAATTTCTAAACCATCAGCCAAGACTCCAAGTGATATTATGAACTTACCTTCATCTCTAACTCGGACGAGTTTTTCATGATGGTAATCATCTCACGGTGCGTCGGTCTCAGACTCTCAGTTATCCACAATTAGTCTGGGGTTCACAATTAGGTCTACAAAATTATATAAATTTTATTTTAAATAATGAAAATATTAAAATTACGTAAATAGTCATTTAAAATCATAAAGCTACCTGATTCAAGCCTATAATTCTCAGCATCAACGGTATCTACTTCAATGGACGTTGAACTTAACCAGTTCTGTGTGCAAACGAGGGCCTCGACGGTGGTTAGAGACAATGAACTCCGACAAACATCCAAGACTTGACCTCTAGTACTAAACGTAGACTCAAAGGCAACCATAGTGATATGAATGACTAGCACATCTCAGTCTATTCGGGAAAGAATAGGAAACTTGGTGGGATTAACCTTTCACCAAGTTAATAAATGAAATGTATCACTAGGTGTCTCGACATCTTCTATCAAATAGCGATCAACCTCAAACCTACATTGCATAATATTCCTCAATGTACGGATTTGATGATACCGCCGCACTAGTGGTGATGAAAGATTTGCACATCTGCAATCTAAGAAAGATGTTGAGCTGGTCGGGGGTGAGCAGCTACGGCTGCTACTTGCTGCTGCTCGAGTTGGTTGACCATTGTTGTTGTAATGGTTATATAAGTCATTAATATTATTTCTCAGCTCAAGCTCTCTAATAAACTCTTAAGCCTTTTCTTCCTTGAGGACGTCCCTAATCCAAAATTCTATAATTTTTAGTTTAAATCGGGATTTAAGGATTGCAGCAACAAATAATAATCTATTTATCTTTTCAATATTTTCCTAGTATTTATTATATTTGGATTTCATCCTCATAGCCATAGCAAATAACAATCCTATAGTGTCACCGCAACTCTGTTTCAAGTGGTTATGAAGCCTCGAGAGCTCATCAAAGAAGGAATTCATAGTACAATATTTGGATCCAGATATCCTCATAGTTATATCATAAAACAATTTCAAAAAATCAACAAAATACCTCACAATCGCCCAATCAACTATGTTCGGCGCACTAAATCCCCTTCTCCACTACTAACTCTAGCAAAGCATACCTTTAAACCCCCATCCTCGATCTCCATTTGCTCAAACGCTCATTAGTACTTCTGCGCCACATCCAGCATCATATATGTCGAGTTCTATCGAGTCGGAATGTCCAAGCACAACATGACAGAACATGAAATCTGAAGTTGTTCGACTTAAATCCATATTATTATTTCTTTAAATCCAATAATCCACTTATGCAGCATCCATTCATTATCTACAAAGTGGGTTGTGATATACATATAGATGACATTTTGTATAGACATTCATGTATCAGTCGTAAATGACACTCTCTGGCTAGTGGTAATAAACATCTCCTTCATATCCTTCGCATGCCTCTTTAAACAAACTCGCATCACCATATACCGTGAAGGCATGAGAAAACATGACTCAAGAGTATGCACAAATTTACAGAAGCCTTTTTTGTCAACTGTCGTAAAAGACATCTCATCACAAATGACTATCACTGCAAGCAATTCCCGCAACATCTTCTCCTTATATTGTGGAATTGTCAGCTTCTTAACATACGTACTATCAGTGGCTGTAGAAGTTTCGTAATTGAGCTTGGTCTGATTAGTGGTCACTAATCCCTTCGCGATCTTATACCACTAGCAACCATTAAGATGTGCTATTAAGACACTAGTGTCTTGCTTTTTCAAATGGCAATCACAAAGTTGTCCACAATGGTGGTATCTTGCTTGCTGATTCGCACGATCACTAGGAATTTGGTGAAATGTTCCCATGTCTACGACCTTTTTTTAGAACGTCGTGGTGATCGATCATGCTCAATGGGCATCTCTTCCTCTTCTTTGAACATTCTCTCATTTTCTATATCTATTGGGAGTCAACTACTCACATAGGAAGTAGCTGCTCTAGATGTGGCTTAAGGGTGGAAGTACCACCGGTGTAGGAGCACTGGCATTCGTTGTATCTCCTTATGGACGATCGTCTCTACTAGGTGTAGCATTCATATCACAATCAAAGAAATTGAAAAAATAAATTAAAAACAAAAAATTAGTTTCAAAAAATATGTATTGCATTTATATAATGGAAATGACTGAAAAGTTGGAAACAAAGTGTGGCAATACAATAAAATTTTAAATCATAGACAAAGTTCAAACTCTCTTGCTTGCATAATCACTAGAACTTCCGACTACTCTAAAACTTCAGTCGATCTCAAGAATATCAAAGGTGACAGCGGAATTTAAGCAAAACAAGACAACCAAATGGCCCTTAGATGCTAGGCCCTTAGAAATTTAACCACATTTTTGTACGAAGTATGACTATGAATATAAGGCCGTTTCAATAGATCAATACTGCATATAAGTATATATATATATATATATATATATATTCACGTACTTCTTGTACAATTATACATAAAGGAATATAAGGCCATTTCAATAGAGGATGCTTTCATGTCAGGAAATTACTAATTTCATACAAATAAATATTTAGAAAATTACTAATTAGCTTGATGTATAAACATGTTATTTCTTTAGGGTCTATCATGATTAGGATGAAGATATTATTTACATGGTGATTTGTGTTTGAAAAGACCTGCCCTAGCTACCAAAAACAAAACAAAAAAAGTTAGGAATATTCTCGCATCAGTGATTCATCCTTTTCGTATTCATTGTCTTGTTTATTTTCATAGATGACATAAAATAAATTGAAATTAAAATTAAAAAATTAAATAAAAATTGTTATAATATATTTTTTAATATTATTTTTATTTTAAAATTTGAAAAAATTGAATTATTTATTTTATTTTATATTAAAATTTGTAAAAGTTGTAATGATTAGATAAGATGGATTTGAAAAATTGAATTATTTATTTTATTTTATTTTAAAATATAAAAAAATTATAATAATTAGATAAGATAAAAAGAGATATTTTCTAAAAACAAATTAGACCTAAATTAATTTGTTCTCTTACGAAGAAAGCATCTAATGTCAAACTATAGTTGCCAGTCAAATGAGGTAGGTAGGGTCGCTTAATTCCAAGAAAAAAGGAAACACGAAAAATTGCTGTAGATTAATTATAGGTTGATTGAGGATCATCCAATTTAATGCTGCTTGTAAGGCTTACATATGTGATATTTGGAATCCAACTTGTTGATCATTTTGTCAACCAAACTAGCTAATTTGTGGACAAAAACTTGCTTCGTGTTTACATATTATGACTATGAGTACTTTGATCAATGGCCTGCTCAGCACCCATCTCATGATTTCTTGTGGCTAAGATACATTGATTAGCTAGCTGTACGTCTGAAAATTTTAGAACTTATCGAGGACTTAAACAGTAGTGTAGATGGTGCATGCATATATATGGGGCTAGAAGCCTAGAACTTATTTTTCCAATTAATTCATATCTATATATAATATACCAATTAAAACTAAAGATTAATTGAAGATAGATCAAAATTAATTAAAGCCTAGCTAGATGGAATTAACAGACAAATCAAATCTTTGTATGGGTTGTTGCTGGTTGGAGAAACATCACATATTGCTTTGTGCATGTGACATGTACGTCCTAGGTCTATCTAACCAACTAGCTCATGGGCTCAAAATGCCTTTGTATCATTTATATTCCTAGATATATAGATAGATGAAGTTTTCCATGAATACCAATTCATGAAATTATGCTCCCTGAATGTTATCATTCATGCCTTATTGTGTTCTTTAGAATAAAACAATACAAAGTTTCATTTTCACAAACACATTCCCTGCGTACACTTACACTCCACTATAAGTTATTTCATTTTACATTTACAAGCAACCCAACAGCCAACAACTGGACCTAAAACAATTGTTATAATGTAAACTTACCGTGACTTGATGGATGTGGATATTTTGGATGCTTCCAAATGGTGTTTTCAGTTTCAAGCAATGTAATTTTTAGGCGTGATGTATATGGCAGTGAATGCAAATAGATGATGTAGATGACGGCAAAGGCTGAACGATGCAGATGATGGCAGGATCAGTGGATCACGACGGCAAACGGGAATAAAGCAATAGAGACTCAGAGAGGGAAGTGGGATTCTAGGAATAGAGAAGATTCAGAAGAAGGGAGAGAGTGAGGGGAAGAAGAAGGAAGAAGGGGGTCCTGTGTTTTGGACCCCGGTGTGAAGAAACGATGTCGTTCCACATTAAGTGGAACGGCTTCGTTTATTTATTTTTTTTAAAATTCAGATACATTTGGGTTTTTTTTTTTTTTTT
>QEOT01123678.1:0-45117 GCA_003123785.1 Pterocarya stenoptera
GTTCGATAACCCATTTAATACTCACTAAGTTAAGGCCCACTCGTTTATACTTGACTCGATTAAAGCTCATTCATACATCAATAATATATATAAATATATATATATATATTAGTTAATCATTTAAGCATCACACATTTTATAAATAGATGTATAGTATGTAACCTAATTACTTATGCTTAGTTACTTATGTCTATATATTGAATTTACTTCATAGCTTTGTTTTATAATTTATGCAATAGTTTGTTAGTATGATTTAATAATTTCATATATTAGTATGTAGCAACCATATATGAAATGTTGATATATACTATTATATATGGATATTATGGATAAATATCAATTAGTTATTTATTAATTATTGATAAATT
This sequence comes from Pterocarya stenoptera, assembly GCA_003123785.1. Lineage (NCBI taxonomy): Eukaryota > Viridiplantae > Streptophyta > Magnoliopsida > Fagales > Juglandaceae > Pterocarya > Pterocarya stenoptera. The sequence goes on from QEOT01123678.1 coordinate 369, forward strand.
TTATAATTTTCAAATTCAATAGAGGATCTACTTGTTAGTTGTAAAATTTCATTAAATTTATAACTTTTTTTTTTTTACAATTTCTCTAGTTGTTAATTATTAAAACTTATTAAAAAGAATAACTCAAGCCGAGCTAGCTCGAGCTCGTTTTTGGGTCAAACTCGAACTGGAAGCTTAGCTCACCGAGTTTAGATCGAACAAAGATTAGTATAAAAATTTCGAACTCGAATTTTTTAAGTCGAGCTGAACTTGGCAATTTAAAGACCGATTCAGCTTGGCTCAATTACAGCCCTAATTGTTGTTGCCAATTATAAGTTCATAATCAACCATTTGCAATGAACATAAAATTAATGTTAGTATTGCAAATGGAAATCGCAACTTGAAGAAAATCTTTTAGAACTACACAGATATATAGAGGCAAGCTATATATATAGCAGGGAATTACGTTAGTGGTCATGATGATGTGATATTGTGGTATTTAACTCTTAATGTTCAAGCTTATAAGATATATATGGATCCAAACTCATCAACAGGTATGACAAAGTGCTTATTAACTATATTTAAGCACTTTTGGATTGGGCAAGGAAGGGGACCTGTACATTTTAGATTGGGCCAAGATGGAACCTTATTGTATAGAGGACGAAAAGTGACTTGGTGTACCTCAAGATATTACCTATGAAGGGAGTTAAGTGATTTGGGCTAAAAGGGAAATTAAGCTCAAGGTACACTGGGTCGTACCAAGTGATAGAAAGGGTAGGCCCAGTAGCATATCAAGTTGCGTTTCGAACGGGATACGAAAGGATTGACAATGTGTTTCACATTTCCTCATTAAGGAAAAGTTTTTGGTATCAGCTACCCTACATAATTAGTTCAAATCTAGTTCTATTGCAACCAAATCTTACTTATTTGAAAACACTACGAATTATAGACTAGAAGGAGTAGAGATTGTGATCTAAAGTCGTATTTTTGGTAAAGGTACAATGAGGAGATGCAGGAAACGAGGAGTTTACTTAGAAAAGTGAACGGCCACGCGGGATCAGTTCCTATATTTAGTCGAGTCATAATAAGTGTGTCGTAATTCACATGACGTGGGTAAATCAGTGTTGTGAACTTTTAATTATACTCGCAAGTGCACGAACTTTATCGAAATAAAGTTTAGTAACAATGAGGTTGAACACACAAGAACTTGTAAAAACGTAGGAAACCAATCAAATATAAACAAAATAAATTGTAATCTAGATCAGAAAGATGAGTTCTAAAATAAAATAAAAAGTTAAGAACTAAACAATGAATCAAAACAAGAAATAATTAATTTAATCAACTAATCAGAATAAAAAAGAACTAAAATAAATTATAAAGATGCAAAATAATCTAAAAAGTGAATAAACTATTAATAGAGAATGAACTAAGGTTTTAGAATCCACCTCATTAATTCATAGTAAAATTATTTATGATAATTTATTTTTCCCAAACATCTATATGATAATTTAGAAGTCAATCTTGTTATCATGGAAAATATCATTGTTGAAACCGAATTCCTTTGAAGAAAATATCTAAAGCATGTTTTTCTTCGCTCAAAGATATAAAATCAAATCATCACTTGTATTTGTGAAAACAAATCACAAAAGATATTAGATTTTATTTTTAACAAAAATATAAATCAGTCTCTCAACTGATTAAGATTGTTCTAAATCACAAGGAAAATATGATTGAACTCTTATCAATAATTCTATCTCTCTTAATTGATATGAAGCAAGAACAATATATCGTTGAACGCACAAACAACTTGAGAAAAATCAATCTCATGTATAATATTACTAATCTTCAATGAGATTTCATCCTCAACCTTAGTTGAAAATTTAGCTAAACATGTTCATGAAAATAAACTCTAACAACTTAACATAAATAGACATCAAAATAATATTTAAAAGAAACTGAAATAAAATAAAAATTACAATACTCAAAATGTAAACATAGTTGCAAATCTCGAGGTAGAACTCCAGTTTTTTATTTCTTCTTCCATCCGAGACACTTCTGCAGCACTAGTCTTCTTTTTTTTTCTCTATTCCAATGCATCATCTCATGCCTTGGGCAGCATCTGGTGTAATAGCTTGGTAGAAATTTAAGGAATGAATTTCTTTAGGCTTTAGGAATCTTGTGAAAATGTCAAAAGTTTTCACGAATTGAATAATCGCATAGATTTTAGTCTGTCAGCAAAGTTAGTGTTACCTCACACTATGGTACCAAAAATGCTATTTTATTTATTTAAGGCTCTTACAAGCATTAGAATGAGAAACAAAATGCACCATTAGACTTAGAGGATTATTTAGAATTTTTTGATGCAATAAAAAAAATTTCAATTTTTGGAATAACGCTCATTAGAAAAAGTGTTTTGAATTTTTCGAGGCACTTTGGAGTTGAATTTTATAAATGATTTTTGCATTGAGGTTAGTATGATTATTTACGATTTTATAATGTAAAGTTTATTTTTCACTTTTTTGGATTTAATAGTAGCCTCGATGTTAGTACCTAGATCAATTCTTTCAAAATCACAGTGTGGAATGTCAAAATTAGGTTAGAGAAGTTTTATTCGAAAACTTAGCAAGATCTCAATAACACCTGGTGAATAGTATTGGACACTTGGCACAAAGAAGAACCATAAGATGGAAGTGTAAAGGAAATCAAGTTTTGTGATCATGCCACCTAAGCAAAACTTTATTCCATCCAACCATCTTTGTGCCAAACCAAAGAGGGTTTCAACCCTAGTGAATCCTAAACACTTGAAATCCAATTGAAACCCCAAGATCTTGGTGAAAACTGAAACCCCAAATGGTTTCTACAAACCCCAAAAGTTTGCCACCAAACCCTAAGTGAACTCGGTTTTAGCTTAGTATATAATCACTTGATTAAATCACTTTCACATGCTATTAACCACTCAAATTTATGTTATTACATCCTTATTTGTTATTTTAAATGTTGGTATTTTTATTGGGCAAAACAAATTAGATATGGGCTTGATAGAAATCCAAACCCCATTGAAACCTCAAATGGAAGCCCATTCAGTTAAAGCTCATTAAGGCCCACGAAATTGAAGCACTAAGGCAAGGCTTGTGGAGGAAGTTTTCCCCTACCATGGCAGTCCTTTCACTGCCCAAGTCAGCCCCAAATAGCCTTTGATGGGAAGGTCAAAAGCCACCTCACAACCACCCTTCTCAAGGAAGCTTCTTTGACTAAAAACCATGTGCAATACCACATTGTATTACCCACGGTTTAGGCTGATACCACATTGCTCAAAGTATATTTCACACACCTCATATTGCCTCTCAAGATGCTTAAGTGTCCTACTTGTCCATTCCCCTTGCATTTGATCATTTTTCAAGCCTTTTCTAGGAGCGACAACTAGAGGAACTCTCAAACAAGTTTTTTGGCTTACCTTGCTCGACTAGTTTGAAGCTGTTGTAAGTATTTTCTCATGAATTACCCTTCATATAAGTTATTCCTCTTTGAGAAAGTTTCTGTTGGTATGTTTTGTGCTAATTTTAATGGTCATTGGATGGTGAAAAGTTGGTTTAAGCATGAAGAGGTCATTCTAGGTGATAAACTAGATAGTGTGTTTCTTTGATTTTTTATGGTGTTCTTGACAAGATCTTGGTTTGATATTTTATGTATTATACTTAACATTCTAATATACAATTTTGATGAAGATTCGTTTCATGTTATAAGTTTTTATAAGAATTTTTCTTAGATTTAGAAGTTGAAAATTTGGAGGTTGAAAACAAATTCTGTTTTGTCTAAGCTTGAATATTTTGTTGTGAAAGCATGCTCCAGTGGCTTTAATATTTACATATGATGTTCCAAGTACTTTTTTTTTATATTTTAGGATGTTATTTTGAGTATTTATGGTGTTGGTTTTAAAGATACAAATTTCTATACATGAAAAGGTTTGAATAGGTCTTATATTTGAGGATTTTGGATAGATCTATATTTTGATGTAAATTTTGCCATGTGATCTTAGGTTTGATACTTAGATCTATTCTAGGAATTGATTATTGATCATATGATGTTGTTCATTTGTAATTTATTTCATGAAATGTTTAAGATGTAATTGTTTGATCAAAACCAACCACATAGATTTCAGTTTTGGTGAAAGTGTCATAGCCGAATGTTTTAAGTTGGATTTTGTGCATTTTTTGTGGTTTTGGCTTCATGATTCAAAGCATGATGGTTCTTATAAATGTGTTATGAATGCATTGAGAGTATGTTATTGGACTTTTAGATTTCTTGGAGCTGTTTTGAAAATAGATAAAACCTTGAACATCAAGAGTTGTGCTTAAGGTTAAATACTTGATGTTTGATATTGAAGGAATTTGTGATTTTTGTGATGAGAGTTTTGTTGATTGTTTTAGTATGTTATTTGAGCATAGGATATGATTTTTTTACATTGCATATTTCAGCTTTAAGTATGAGAAATGAGGTTTGATAGAATTGCAACAAAAATGAAGAAGTTTCGGCCTATACATGTTTCAGCCTAAGCATGTTTAACCTAGTTGTGATGTGTTTAAAATTTTTCTAATTAGATATTTGGATTTAGGACAAATTTTACATGAGGAATGTAAATTTTGGTGGGTTTTAGAATTAGGATGTGAAATCCTTAAGTTATGGGTAAAATTGTCATTTTCCAACATATAGAGGGGTAAAATGGTAATGTTATTTTAAGCTAGTATTTCTATATTTCTAAATTTTTTGATAAGGAGTTTCTAACGTTTACAAATATCTCCTTATAGTTTCCTGTTCATTCGCACATTTGATTATGTATATGAGGAGCTTTGTCTCCAGTACTAGTTATGTTGCAAATATTATGACAAAGTACTATAACCTTTGGATATCAGTTATCAGGTGACTTTTATGAAGTATGCTTACGTTAATTTGGAATATATCTTATCTGGTACATAGTATTGCTTAAAAAAAGAATTTATCCGTTGTGAATATTGCATATCTTTTAAATGCCTATTAGATGCATTGCATCTTTATTTTTCATGAATGAAAATATGTAACCTTGTATTGAATGTCCCAATTCTTTAGAGTCCATATGATTCCAAGCAGAATCTAGAGGCTTTCACATGGTGGTTTCAGAGCAATACGTCTCTGGTTTAAAGCCACATGTCCCTAGGAATTGTACCATATAATAGGACTGAAATTTTAGTCTTTTTTAAGGCTTGAGTTTGAGATATCTAGGCTTGGAGGAATAGACGTGTTGGAATAGGTAAACATGTTAGCATCAGCCGCAAAATAGAGCAACATGGCCCAGCTGTCCTGATCATGGAATTGAAATAAAAGTCTCTAATGGAAGAAGGTAACAGTTTTGGATTATCAGAAGAGTTGAGGTCTAGAAATTGAAGACTCTCTGGAAAGATTCCTATTAGGATTTGAATTCTATAGGCTTAGTATATGAGTTTACTCATACTTGAAGTTTTGGGTCTACAAATATTAGGAGGGGAGTTTTGATTGAACTTGCCATTGGATTAGGAGACATTTGGGTGATGAAATTTTACGAGATCTGAAGGTGACAAACTTTGGATAATGATCTTACCTTATTTAGGTTATGGATTGAATGCAAGTTCGGAAGATGAATCCGATTTGATTCGAGGTTGTAGATTGTGTAAACTTTAGGAAATTATTTAGTATTTGAATGCGTCTGAAAAAAGATGCAGCTAGAATGATGTATTGGTACAGGATATGATCAAGCAATAGGACTACTAGCATTGTCTTATGAGACTTGAATATTTTTCTGGAATTCAATAGTGGATTCTCAATCAACTGAATAAATGTAAGCCTGTGTCTAAGGAAGTAACACATAGTGTGAAAAAGAGTATCGAGAGAGCTCGGTGGAGGCAACAACCAAGGGAAACATAATCCTCCAATGGACAGAGGACAAGGGATAGCGGCAGCTCTTTGTTTAGTGACAAAGGTGCTTAGACAGCAATGACAATAACTGCAAGTGCCTGTACATAGACCTGAAATGGGTTGTGTGGCGCCCCCAACTTCCATGTACGGACAAGCACGGAAATCGAGACACCCGGGATGATGACAACACGATCACGCACCCCAACGACACGTGCCGAGTGTGTGAAATGCAACACGTGTACAAAATAAAATGCAGCGGAAAGATTAGGTCAGATAACTAAGTACCAGAATTTAATACAATACAAAAATAATACAGAAATCCACAAGTCAACATAATACAATTTTCTTGTTCATAAAACAACCTCAAATAAAAATACAAATACAACATAGAATATAGCCAAATGTCCCTACTCCTCAGGTGGAGCCGCATCTTCGGGCTCAACCTCTTCAAAACCTGCGTCAAAATCTGCAGTACCAATAAATGGTACCACAGGTAAGTAAAACCCAAAAATACTCCAAGATAACAAATATAAGAATACAACAACCACTATGCATGCACATGATGACCCAAGTGCAAAACCCGAGAAAAACACCATTTCTCGAAAATCACAAGTTTCTTTTCCCACACACGCCAAAAATCACCATTTGGCACAATTAATAACCAGGAATAGTTACTTTAATTCCAATTTTATCCCGTATGCACCATGGCCTCCCCTAGGGGCCATCCACATACCCTGGCTCCCTTCGTCACCCCACAGGTAGCGACCATGCGAGTGATACAATACGAGTGATGCTCAGTTCCGCGCCCACTGCGTACATAGCCAAGCATCCTCTGATCTCCGCCAGCACGAGAGATCACGGAGTCGGATCGAGAGCGCTACCATCTTGTCCAAGTCCCGAGCAACAGCTCCAGGGGACGACACTCAGTACATTCCGCTCCCGAGTGCCCAGAGGAGCTCCACCGAGATAATAACCCATCTCGGCTTGGGAGTGATACACACACACCCGAAAAGCTTTTTTTACAAAACACAGTTTCCACAATCGTAAACACCCACGCATGCGTGCACAATGCCATGAAAATGACCAGTTACCAATAACCAATAGTTACCAACAATTTTTTCAATAACCAACACAGTCTATCAGATAACCAATTCACAATTTATAAAACAGGTCATTGCAAAAATATATTTAAATCTTAAAAGTCTTTTGGAGAAATACTTACAGTGCTTTAAAATAATTTATGGAGGATCACGGAGGAACTGGAAGCACCAAAACAGCAACTGTCACAGTGCAAAAACACTGTGACCGAAATTCACAGTGAAATTCAAATTCTCACACGGGTTCAAACGAAAACTTGGAATTGATAGGGTAGGGCCTAAGGAAGGTGGGGAATCTAATGGTGGTGGTGGTTGGCCGTGAATGGCGGCGGAAATGGGTGGTTTACGGCCGAGAATTTCAAATCGGAAGTAGAGCTCGCACGGGCGGCTCCGGCGACGGATCGGGGCCGGGTTTGGGTGGAAAAGCTTGGTATTGGGCCGGTGAAGAAGTGGTGAAGAAATGGTGGCCAATGGTGGCCGGACGGCGGCGGAACGGCGAGGAGAAGCCGTAGGCTTCGCACGGCTACTGGCGGCTAACGGCAGCGTTAGGCGGCCGGATATTGGGTGGGTAAGGTCGCCGGCGCATGGGGGAGCCGATGGTGCCGGCGGTGTCGTGCACGGCGGGCCGGAGGTGGAGCAGCGGCGGTGAGTCCGTTCGGACGTGAGAGAGAAGAGAGAGAGAGAGATCGGGCGCGCGGGGGAAAGCAGGAGGAAAAGAAAAAAAAAAGAAAGAAGAAAAAAGAAAAAAGAAAGAAAAGAAAAAGAAGAGGGAAAAAGGGAAGATCCAGTCTTCCAATCTGGGTCCCGAAAAAAAAAACCAACGAAGATGAATTTAAAACCGAAAGCTAATTAAAATAATCCAAACGCAGTGAAATAATTTAAATGCAACAATAAAAATTTAAAACTAAAAAAAAATAAATCAATTTAAATTAAAGATCATTTTAAAAGCCACAACAATAAATAAAATCTAGAAAGCACATAAAATAATTTTCACATCATAAATTATTATGAAACAATATTTAAAAACTCCCAAAATTTAAAAACAAAATAAATAATCACAAAATAAATTAAATAAATCCTCCATTAAAATACACTAAAATCTGGGATGTTACAGGTTGTCCCTATGAGAAGTTTTTGGTGCACCACTACCCAAGCTTCATGGGCAACGAAGGGCCTATGAGGGCAGACAAGTGGATAATCAACCTTAAATAGACTTTTGTGATCTATAGACCAAAAGGTACTGTATGTTGGGTATCTGTTTCAAGGAGAAGCTAGCATATGGCGGGATACACGAAGGCAACTTCTAGTTAGGGAGTTCGATAATCATTGATTTTGGCTGCCTTAACTTGGGAAAGATTTAGGGAGGAGTTCGATAATCGATTTTTTCCAGAATTGATGAAGCAACAAAAGGCATAGGAGTTTGCATCACTGGTACATGGCACCATGTCTGTGGAACAGTATGCTGTCAATTTATGGAGCCGGGGAGGTTTGTACCTCACCTAATTCCTACTGAGAAAATGCAAGCCTAGAAGTTTCAAGTGGGTTTGCAGCCATGGATCTGCATCTAAGTGACTTGTTTCCAGATTGAGAATTACCAAGAGTTGGTTAATGTGGTAGCTATTGTTGAAGCAAAGCATAGGGGCTTAACTACCCACATTAATTTAGAGAAAAATAGGGCTTACCAATTCGCTGTCAGTGGAATTAGATAATAAGAGGGTGATGACTAGAACAGACGAAGGAAATAGCATCATGACTGGAGGACAAATGCCTATTCCATTACCCGCTTGTAGAAAGTGTGGCAGGAAGCTTGGAGTCGAATGTAGACTCGCTTCAAGGGCCTATTTCAATTGTGATCAACTAGGCTATATGAAGAGAGATTGTCCCAATGAGGTTTAGGAAAGTGGAATTGCCCCCAACATTGATAGCAAACCAAAGTCGAGGCATGAGGTACTTTTTAAGGTGTACACTATCACTCTGGGAGACGTAAATGCTAACATCCCAGAAACATAAGGAGCTGACGTCACCCCTAGTATATCTCTAGACCTTTTTACTTTTAAGCTTAGCTAAGATTATTTTGACTACGATTAGTAGTAGTACTGCTTTATAAATGATGCTAGGCAATGCCAAACCATCGTGGTTTGTAGCTTATACATTGTTGGTTTCAAGTGAGTCATTGTTTTTTTTTTAGTGACACTTGCATTGCATGAGAGTTCAGTTCGCAAGCTGATTTGTTACCCTGATGGTAAGACTAACAATTCTTATTAGGATTATTATTGTTCATACCAATGTAGACATAGAATACCCTTTAATAGTATGAGGAAGGAGTTGAAGGTCAACTAAATAGTTTTCCATGTATTGGAGTTTGTTTTGGTTTCAAGGATAAACAGACAGAACGAACTATCCAAGTTAGAGGATGCGATTGAGTTTGTGTCTTAAAGAGTAAAGTGATTAGGAGAAGCATTGGCCTTACTAGAATTCACTTATGATAGTAGTTTTACTTAGCCGCCATTAAATAGTTTCTGGTGAAGCATTGTGTTTGTGGAAATATAGATCGCCTTTATATTAGAGACAAATATGTAGGTAGTAAAATCTTGGTATTGAGGTTTTGCATGATGTATAGATCGCCTTTCATGGTGTTATATTTTCCTTTTTATGGTAGTAGTTATTTTATAAACCAACGTTAGTGACATGGCATAGTGATGCAAGGGAATCCGAGTCCGATGAGGCTTAGTTGACGAATATGGCTTTAAAAGCACTGGACTACCTCGAAAAGGTAGACCAGGGCAAAATTGGCAGGAAGAGATAAGTATTACCAAATTTAGGCGAGAAGGGGTAGATTTGGGCAAAAAGCGGTATTCGTCAGATTTGGGCAAGGAACGACCTATTCCTTAGTTGGGCAAGGAGAAGTGTCAATATCAGTATTTTACCCACAAATTTAACTATAGGGATCAAAATCACGCATATAACCCCAATTTGGAAAGCTTTCTTCGTCACTCAGGTCGTGGTCACCACGCTTTGTCTAGTGGGCCCTTTGTTGACCCTAAAATCAACCATTTTTCCTTCTAAATCGTCACTTTTAGTTAATTCTTTCATTTTTGGTTAATTTTCTTTTATGGTAATGTTGATCAATTTAATAACGATTTTATTTCAGGTTCTTAGGTCAGATTTTAACTATAGTTATCTTATTCAGTATTTTCCTGTTTGGCCTTAATTACAAGTTTGCCTGTTCTGTTAGCTATTTAAGCCCAGCTTGTGGGCTTTAGAAGGATCTTGATTTTTATAAACAAATCCTAATCCTAGAATTTCTCTCTATTTGTGATTTTCTCAATCTCAATCTCTAGCTTCCGTTTTTAATTAATCGCGGGAATAATCACCTATTATGCCCCAACGTCAACTTTCATGGCTGGTGGTAGAGGTCATGGTCGACGTGGACAGGTTTCGAATGAGGAAGTCCCTCCTCACGATAGTAACATAAAGGACGCGATGATTACAAATTTGCAGAGGCAAATAGCAAAATTATCCCAACGTTTAAAGGAACAAAACCTAGAGGGTCAGACTTATAATCAATATTTTGAATCCAATTTTGAGAACCCATATCACAATTGTGCTCCGTTATGGGAGTACTATGGTAAGGAGGAGCGAGGTGGAGACCTAGGCTTTAAAGTGAACCTACCAGAATTTTCTAGTACTCTACAGGGGGAGGGCTTCATCGATTGTTTGCATGAAGTGGAACATATCTTTGATTACAAGGATGTCCCAGATCATATGCAGGGATGAAACTTCCTCCACAAGTCTTGCCTTGGTGGCTCAATTTTGTGGGCCTTAATCGAATGGACTTCCATTTATGGGATTTTGGTTGCTATCAAGCCCAAATTTAATTTTTCTTGGCCCAATAAAATTTTCAAGGTTCAAAAGAAAAAATAGTTATGTAATAACAAGAATTTGAGTGGTTAATAGCATGTGGAAGTGATTTAATCAAGTGATTAAACACTAAGCTAAAATCGGGTGCATTTAGGGTTTGAAGGCAAACTTTGGGGTTTGAAAAAACTGTTTGGGGTTTCGGTTTCTCCAAACTTTTGGGGTTTGAATTGGATTCTAAGTGTTGAGGGTTTCTTTAGGGTTGAAACCCCCTTTGGTTTGACACAAATTGAATGGTTGGATGGAATAGAGTTTTGCTTAGGCGACATGATCAAAAAGCTTGATTTCCTTCACATTTTCCATATCATGGGTTGTTCCTCTTGGTGCCAAGTATCCAATATTATTCACCAAGTGTGGCTAAGATCTTACCAAGTGTCAAAATAAAACTTCTCTAATTTAATTTGGACATTCCACACTGTGATTCGAAAAATACTAATCTAGGTGCTAACACCGAGGCTATTATTCACTCCTAAAAAAGGTGAAAATAACTTTACACCATAAAATCATAAAATCATAGATCTTTTAAACCTTAAAAATTTTATAGGCCAAGAAAAGTTGAATTTAGGCTTGATAACAATCCAAACCCCAACCAAAGCCCTTTGAAACCCAAAAGGGAAGCCCACTCGATTAAAGCCCATGAAATTGAACCACCAAGGCAAGACTTGTGGAGGAAGTTTCCTCCCTGAGAGTCCTTTCATTGCCCAAGTCAGACCCAAATAGCGGTTGATGGGAAGGCCAAAAGCCACCTCACCACCACTCTTCGTAAGAAAGTTTCCTTGGTTGAAAACCATCTACAGTAGCACATGGTATTACCCACGGTTCTGGATGACACCCTATTACTCAAAGTGTCTTTCACACACTTCCCGTCACCCCTTTAGATGCTTAAGTGTGGTCCTTGTCCACTACCCATACATTTGATCACTTTCCAAGCCTTTTCTTGAAGAGAAAACTATAGGAGCTCCCGTATAGGGTTTCTGGCTTACCTTGCTCAACTTTTTTGAAGCTATTGTAAGTGTTTTTTGACAAAGTACCCTCCACATAAATCATTCCTGTTCAAGTCAAGTTTATGTGGGCATTTTTTTTATTATTAGTTTTAATTTTATATGATGGTTGAAAAGTTAGTTTAAGCATGAAATGGTCATTCTGGGCAATAAACTGGACCATGTATGATTATTTGATTTATTTTATGGTGTTCTTGACAAGATCTTGGTCTGATCTTTATATGGATTATATTTAACCTACTAGTTTACATTGTGTGTTATAAGTTTTTTATAAGAGTTTCGCAAGGATCTAAAAAGTCGAAAATTGAAAGGTTGAAATAGATTCTGTTTTGACTAAGTTTGAATATTTTGTTGTGAAAGCATTCTCCAATAGCTTTAATATTTACATATGATGCTCCTAAGGATTTGATTTACATGCTAGGATGTTATTGTGAGGATTTATGGTGTTGGTTTTAAAGATACGAATTTTTTTGCATGAAAAGGTTTGGATTGGTCTTACAGACAAATCTATGTTTTGATTCAAATTTTGCCATGTGATTTTAGGTTTGATACTTAGATCTATTCTAGGACTTGATTATTAACCATATGATGTTGTTCATAAGGGTGAGCAGCTACGAGCCAGACCGACTATCGTCAGTGAAAATCGACTGTTGGAATCAGGGACCGGCCCAAACCGGTGGAGAAACAATCAATCGGTTGTGGAAAATAGAAAAAACCAACGTTGGCCAGTTCGGTTTTGGTTTGAACTAGGTTCAAAGCACCAAACTGTTTGATATAATATGTTTATATATATATTTATATATTTCTAATCCAAAACGGCGCCGTTTCAAATGAAACGGCGTCATTTCGTTTTAGACCGTATGAAACAAAAATAAAGGAAGCAATGTTGTTTGGTCTTAACCAAATGGTGTCGTTTCTGAGTTAGGGTTTAGAATCGCATCCTCCCCCCCTCTTCTTCTTCTGCTGAAATCCATCCTTCAGACTCTCTCTCTCTCTCTCTCTCTCTCTCTCACAGACTCCCTACACCTCTCTCCCAACCGTCAACAAACCCCCAAGGCCAACGCCTCTCTCCTCCCTCAAACTTTCTACGCCTCTCTCCTCCTCTCGTCTCCCAACTACTACTGGCCCACACCTATCTCCTTTCTCGACGGAGGTAGTTGTCCAACTAGTTTAATTAATCTAGATTTTTTATGTGTGGTTGTGAATTGTGATTTGTGTGTGGTTGTGATTCACTAACTTGTGTGTTGAATCAATGAATTATTTGTGATTTGTGAATCATTAAATTATTAGTTGTCCATCGTTTGAAGTAGCTTTGATTTCACTGATTTGTGATATACGTTCACCAATTTCATGCTTATAATTATGATTTGTGATTTAAGTTCACTATTTTGTGAATGATTTGTCATTTCAACCCAAAATAATTAGAACTAATTACTGACAACCTACATACTTCTACAAATCCATGATTATTTTCACCCCCTAATTGCTAAGACTGATTAGTGATCACTAATCTATTTTGATCAATTACTCTACAGAGTGGAAATACTAAATACTAAATATGTGTGTACATTAAAGTACATGTGAGTGTTCTTACTTCTTACTTATAGTTCTTAATATGTTTTGTCTGAAAAAATATATATTATTGTTAAACTATGATATTCTAATTTGTAATTATAATTTGTGTTACGCACTATGTATAATGTACATGTAACATTTATGTTTTATTTTATAAATTAGATGACTCTTCGTCGCCCCCAATCGATGTTGATTCAAATGAACCAATAAACTTGGAAGATGATTTGAGAGAGACTCAAACATCAAAACCCCATAGTGCCCCTACTAGTAGTACTTGTCCATTACCTAAGAAACTGAAAGGGAATGATCTATCGATTGTATGAGACCATTTTCCAAAGGTGGATGGTTGTCCTGTAGATGATCCGAAGGCTAAATGTAAGTATTGTGGCAAGACGTACGCTTGTCACTCAAAGAGGAATAAAACTTCAACAATGCAAAACCATTTGCCTTCATGTCCTAAAAATTCTCATAAATGTGGGCCTTTAGATAGGTATCAAAAAATATTAACAAATGAGGCAATGCCTGAGAAAGGCAGTGGAGAGAGTGATGGTAGTATGAAAATTCTTATCTAGATGGGAATCAAGAAAATTTGAAGTTAGAAATATTTCAAGATAAAAAGGATAAAGAGATATTTTGGTTTGAAAAACGTCTTGGGGCATGAGGATTTCGTTGACGACTGATACATGGACATCGGTACAGAGTTTGAATTATATGTGTCTAACTACACACTTCATTGATAAGGATTAGAAATTGCAGAAAAAAAATCATAAATTTTTGTTTAATCTATAATCATTGAGTGGATACTATTGGGAGATATATTGAGTCGTGCTTGCTTGATTGGGGCATTGATATAATATTTACAGTAACTGTTGATAATGCAAGTTTAAATGATACTGCAATTTCATATTTGAAATAGTTTTTGAGAGGGAATGTGTTGGGGGTAAGTATATGCACATGAGATATTGTGCTCATATCATGAATCTTATTGTGAATAAGAGTTTGAAGGAGTGCAATGACGCCATCACAATGGTTAGAAATGCAGTTAGATGTGTGCACTCATCCCCTGCAAGATTAGACAAGTTTAAGAGATGTACAGAAAAAGAAAAAAATGATGGTAAGAAAATGCTGTGTCTTGATGTATAGACACAATGGAACTCAAACTATATTGGAGGTGGCTGAGAAGTTTGAGAAGGATTTCAGGCGGATGGAGAGCGAGGATTATAATTTCCTCTCTTACTTTGATGCTGGGAACATGAACCTCCTAAAGCAAAGGAGTGGGATCTCCAAAATGAATTGATTATGCTAAGCGAGAGTACCAATAGTTGTTTCAGGAGCATGACTATAAACAAGAGAATAAAATATGATAAGTATTGAGGGTCATTAGATAAGATGAACTTGTTCATGTTGATTGCAGTTGTGCTTGATCCACAAAGCAAGTTAGGGTTTCTTACTTTCCACCTGAAGAAAGTTCATGATGAGTTTCGTGCTGAGGAGTTGGTGTCGAGTGTAAGATAGGTATTAGCATGTTTGTATGCGGAGTATAATGCTATATTCGGTTCCACCACGAGTACTCGAGAACATGAGCCCCCTCCGACATCTAGAACCATGAATGATGGTGATGGCAAACGTGAGACCAAATGGTTCTACAAATGGTATAAAGCATTTTCCGTCATGGGATTTACTATTGCCAAAACAGAAGTGGAGCAATATTTATTAGATGGTTGTGAGGCACTCAGCCTATTGTTTGACTTGTTGACTTGGTGGAAAATTAGTGAGCGTACCTATCCAATACTTGCAAAGATTACACGAGATTTGTTGTCCATGTTTTCATGGTTGCATCCGTGTCCATATTTAGTACGAGAGGTCGTATCCTTGATCCTTTTCAAAGTTCGTTGGCTCCGAGAACCGTTGATTTATTTATTTGTACTCAAAATTGGTTAAGGCATCTGTCAATAACCTTTAATATCCGAAAGGCTATGGATAATGTGGAGGGCTTCGTAGTAGAATCGGGTAATGTTTTCTTTTCTTTTTTTTTTGTATTTTAATTTTAGTATTTTTCATAATTCAAATTCACTAACATTTGATATTTTATTCTTATTATTTATTAATGTTTGTATATATAGTTGGGCACACAATCAAACGTGACAACTATTGAAGATTGAAAGTTGAAGTAGCAAACATGAAGATCACTCCCAATTTGTTGTCATTTATCTATGATTTTATGTTATTTATTATTTTTATTTATTTTTGCATTGCTGCTATGTTTAAGATAATTTGTTTTCATTTATTTATGTTTTGTTTTTTACTTGCATTTTGCTATACTTAAGACAATTTGTCTTTTTTTGTGATATGTAATACTAAACATCTAGTGAAGTTAATTTTAATTATGTAGTAAGAACTAAGTAATAGAGTTAGTATTAGTACTATAGTTTTTTTTTTTTAAAATGAGATGATTTCATTTAATCAGATATCAATACATCATTCAAATAAAGAACCTCTCCCATGGCTACATTTAGGACCTCAGGAGGGCCATCCTCAAACCATACATTTTCGCTTACATCTTTGATTGCTAGTTTGGCTGCTGTATGAGCAACATTGTTTGTTGATCTATGAACAAATCTTAGACTCCAAGCTTGATTCCTTGACATCAATAGCTACATATCCTCTATCATTTGGCCTATCCAAGAGTTTTCTTCGCCTTTAGAGTTTACTGCATCCACTACTGCCTTGGCATCCCCTTCGAGACATACTTGGTTTAAACCAAGCTCCATGCAAAAATCCATTGCTCTGAGAAAAGCAGCACATTCAGCTTGGGCAGCTGAGGAGATATGCTTCTTTTGACTTGTCACCATTGCTAGCACACTGCCCTTTGAGTCTCGGATGATAACACCCAGGGCCATCCTACCATTTTCTATTTCAAACGCTACATCAAAATTCACAGTGACAAAAGGCCATGCAGCAGCCTTCCATTGCTGTTTTGAAACTCTCCTGCGAGACCCTACTGCCTTCTTTGAACTAGCAAGATTGGATTCTTTAAAGAGAACCATGTCGTCATGAGCCTGTCTCACCAAGAAAGTAGGATGCAGAAACTGGTTTCTAAAAATAAGGCATTTCTCCTATTCCACAGCTGGAACCATATGGTTGAGGCCATCTTTAGACCCTCTTGGTTCAGTTTATTCCCAATCTCAATCCACAGTAGCTTAAAATCCACATGAAATCTCTTCCACTTGCTGAAGATGCTGGTTCCCCCTCCCCCTACGTCTGCTGTAGCCAGGCATTCCCACATAACATGCACCAGTGTTATAGACTATAGTAAGTAGTAAGTAGTTAGTATTTGTATTATAGTTATAAACTATACTATTAGTATTTTAGTTATAGTAAGTAATATCTATTCCTAATTTAGTAAAAAAAAAATTAATTTTTTTTTTATACATAACATTACAAATACAAATGATAATAAAATAAAAATGAAACTTAAATATAGAAATAGTGATATAGAAATAGTTTAAAGTAAATTAAGAGTTTAAAGCAATCCCAAAAGGCTCAAAGTAAGAAATACTGTATAACAAATAAGCCCAAATTTAGGCCCAAAAAATGGCCCAAACCGAAAATAGACTGATGAACCGGCCAGAACTAGTCCGACCAGTATCCCTCCCCACATTTGTCCAATTCAGTCGGTTTTCCCATCACAAAAAATGGTAGTCAGTCGGTTTTTTCCCAAAAAACCGAACCGCTGATTTCGGTTTTCAACCCTTAATTGTTTGTTCATTTGTGATTTAGTTCATGAAATATTTCAAATTTAATGGTTTGATCAAAACAAAACCACATAGATTTCGGTTTTGGTGAAACTATGGTAGCCAAATGTTTTAAGTTGGATTTTGTGACTTTTTCTGGTTTTAGCTTTATGGTTCAAAGTATGACGGTTCTTAGGAATGTGTTATGAATGTATTGAGATTATGTTATTGGACTTTTGGAGTTCTTGGAGCTGTTTTGAAAAGAGACTAAACCTTGAAGATCAACGATTGTGCTTAAGGTTAAATACTTGAAGTTTGGTATTGAAGGAATTTTTTTATTTTTGTGATGAAAGTTTTGTTGGTGTTTGAGTATGTTATTTAAGTATAGGATATGATTTTTGTATGTTGCATATTTCGGCTTTAAGCATTAGAAATGAGGTTTGATAGAATTACAATAAAAATCGGGAGGTTTGACCTAGTTGTAATGTGTTTTAAAATTTTTTAATTAGATATTTGGATTTAGGACAACATTTATAAGAAAAATATAAATTTTGGTAAGTTTTGGAATTAGAATGTGAAATCCTTAAATAAAGAGTAAAATTATCATTTTCTCACATGTGGAGGGGTAAAATAATAATTTTACTTTAAGCCAATATTTCTATGTTTTAAAGATTTTTAATAAGGTGTTTCTAAAGTTTAGAAATATCTCCTTACAATTTTTCCATTAATTCGTGCATTTTATTCGTCATGCTACACTCATTGTAAGTTAGTCTCTAACTTATTGTCACGATATTAGGTGTGTGTTGGTAAGAGAACATTTATTCATGTTCCTATGCTCTTATATATGTCATATCATGCTATGTCATGAAATAGTTTTATTACACATTGTGCCATGTCATGAATTTTTCATCTGTTACATGTTATTTCATCTCACAAAAAGTCATCTGTTGTACGTTATGTCATGCCATGATTTATTTTCAAGTGTAATGCTCCGGTCCCAGAGGGGTCGACTAGAGGAGGTCAATTAGGCGGCAATGCGACGACACGGAGCTCATCGCTTCGATGCTCCATTTTATCGATAGTATTTTGGTTTCTTTTGCTAAGTTGTGTAAGCTACTTGATGGATTAGCCTAATAGTTATATTAGTCTTTGCATGTACTTAAGGAGCGATGTCTCTAGTACTTTGGATGTTACATATCTTTTCGACATGCACTGTAACTGTTGAACGTATGTTATCTTAAGATTATGAAATATGTTTGGATGTTTGAGATATATCTTATCTAATACTTTATGTATTGCTCAAAGAAAAAAAAAATATCTGCTGCGAATATTGCATATTGTTAGATGCATGCTAGGTGTAATGTATCTTTATTTGTCATGAACGGGAGTAGGTAACCTTATGTTACATGTTTTGACTCTTCAGAGTTTGCCAAATCCCAAGTAGAATCTGAGGTTGTCACAGGATCATATCAGAGTAATACGTCTTTGGGTTAAACCCCCATGTCCCTAGGAATTGTATCAGATTATAGAATTGAAATTTTAGTCTTTCTTAGGCTTGAATTTCCTAAGTATAAGAGCTAGCATGTGAAGTTGATAGACATACCCGTGTGTTTTAGGAAGTAACACATGATGTGCAGTAGAGTATCCCAGAATCTTGGTGAAGGTAACGATCAGGAAGATCGAAATCCTCCAATGGGTGATGGACAAGGGAAAGCTGAAGCCCTTAGCCTACTAATGGACATACTTAGAAAACAGAAATAGCATCAATTGCACGTCCTTAGACCTGAAGTTAGGGGCTGTTTGTAAGAGAAGTTTTTGATTTATCGTTGCCCGAACTTTTCTGGTAATGAAGTTAGGGATGAATTTGTCAGCATAGTTAGTTTCTTATCCACTTATGTGTCAAAAACTCGATTTTATTTATTTGAAGTACTTAACAGTGTGAGAATGAGAAAATATTTGTGCCATTAATCTCATATGAATATTTAGAATTTTACGGCACAATAAGATAATTTTCGTTTCTCATAGAACAACTGTTTGAAAATGAATTTCGATTTATTCTGAGCACTTAAGAGTCGAGATTTGTGAAATGAATTGCACTCCTAGTTTCGTAGGATTATTTAGGATTTTATAGTGCAAAGTTGTCACCATTTTCGAAGTAAATAGTAAATTTTGTGTTAGCACCATGTGGCACGTAGTCCAGTCGTTTTCATACCACAATGTAGAATGTCCAAATCAGTCTATAGAAGTCTCATTTGGATACTTGTTGAATATTTTGGACACTTGGCACTAAGAGGAACCATGAGATGGAAATATGAAGAAAATGAAGGTAAATCAAGCATTGTGATCCTGCCACCTAAGCCAAACATTATCCATCCAACTGTTTATTTTTATGTCAAATCAAAGATAGTTTCAACCCTAATGAAACTTCAAATATTTGGAATCCAATTGAAATTCCAAATACCTTGTGGAAATAGAAACCCTAAATAGTTTCCTAAACACTAAATGAAGTCAATTTTAGCTTAGTGTTTAATCACTTGATTCTTCCACATGCTATTAATTACTCAAATTCATGCCATTACACCTTTATCCATTATTTTATACCATATGATTTTTATTGGGTTAAGAAAAATTAGATTTGAGTTCGATGAAAACCGAAACCCCAAACCAAACCCTATTGAAACTCCAAATGAGGCTCAATCGGTTTAGGCCCACCGAAAAGCTCCACCTATGCAAGCCTTCTTGAGGAACTTTCCTACTTCCATGAGTGTACTTCCACTGCTCATGTCAGTGCCAAATAGTGGTTGATGGGTGGGTAATCAGTCACCTCACCGCCACCCCATCACACAACAGTTTCAAGGCACAAAACCATGTGCTAAGCCCCATGGTTTTAGGCATGGTTTTGGCTAACAACCCATCACCAAAAAGTCAGCCTCACATCCCCTCTCAACCCCTCTAATAGTATATGAGTCGTCCATGACTTATCCCTTAGGATTTTGTCACTTTTGAAACACTTTCTTGGAGAGAACTCAAGTATAGACAATTTTTCTAGCCTTTCTTACTTGAATTTTTCTAAGCCTTAAGTAGATTCTTACAAAACTCTCATCACATAGGGTGTTCCTCTTTGAGCCTAGCTGCGGGTTCTATAGAGTGTAACTAGTCCAACATATGGGCCAAAGACATTATGTAGAAGTCTATTTGAGACATCTCAGTGCTAGGTGATAAAGGTAATTTCACCTTATGACAGGTAAACGAAGAGCTGAAGAAGTTGTTAGCTCAGGCGAGAAAGAGGATTACCTGCCCAAGCACGTATGGATTCAAAAGGACATCAGAAGGACACCTGACAAACCTATCTAGAAAAGACTTAAAGTAAAAGTCAAAATCTCACTTTCGAGATCTTAAACATTTGAGTGCCCTTGGAGTTGGTTTTTTCGGAGGAGACAAGGGACTTCAAAGGTGACAAAAAGAGTAGCAATGCTACTGCCGTATTTCTAAGGCAATGAGGTAGGTTAGCTTCTACGATAGGGGTGGAGAATGTGGGGTGAATATTGTGAGAATGTATAGAACTGGCTTATGCATATTTTGTAATCTCCCCCCTTTTTGATCATGAGTAAATAAAGTGTTTCAACATTATGTTTATGAATACGTTCACTTCACATTTCTATACTTTTAATTCTGTGTGATATTCGACTGCGTGCAACCATATCATATGTCAATCATCATGGACAGGTTGAGAGAGTCCCCATACCATTCTTGTGGTGCATTTCCAGGAGCTTCATATAGGTAGAGAGAGTCCACGTGATGATTATCATGGAATGGAATCATGTGAGCCTCACCTGATAGATGGTAAGGAGAATACTCCGAGCATATCATGTGTGGTGTCTTCGAGTTGGTTGGCTCGATGGACGTTTTCCCAGTGCAACATGTCTATCTCTATGTCAATAACGCTGTGTGAGTGTTGAATAGTACGGGTTAGGCGAGTCGGCTTGCACGTTGGTCGATTGGGTGTGATTCCCCGATTTGGAACAGTGAAGTGACGTCCCTTATCTCCATTTGCAGTGACAAATGTTTGTGTAAGAAACATCTATGTGATGAATACGATTCATTTTACGTGTCTGAGAGGAGCTTAATTCCTCTCCTCAACGACATATATGTATATATGTACTAGGTTTTGCATAAAGGGTAATTCCTCAAAGGGTGATTTCTTGCCATGCATATGTACTTATGTTTTACTGGGAGGGTGATTCCTTGTCTTGTTTACGAATACATGTGTTTTAGCCTGAGATGGTGATTCCTTGCCATGCACCAATAGATGTGTTCATTTATTTTGTTACATGAAACTGTACACTGCAAGAGCATGTTCTCTCATTAGCAGTTTTGTCATAACTGCCTAACCTACTTATGGTTTCAATATCGAAACCATAGACTTTAATGTAGAGATATATCTAAGAGTTGTACCCGAAGAAAAAGAGCTAACCTCTCCTGAGGACTAGGCACGAGAGCCTACTTTCATCGTAGAATTTGTTTACCTTTTTGGGAGTTGTACATATCTACCAATCAGGCAACGATATGTGTTCGTAGGATTATCTGGGTACCTAAAAATCTTGTTTTTTTTTTTTTTGAAAGAAAGTGATTTTATTAATCATTAATTAGGTAAAATTACATCATACATTATTGACTCCCCCATGACAGAGTTTAAAACCTCAAGAGGGCCATCCTCTAACCAGACTTTTTCACTAGCATCCCTAATTGCTAATTTGGTTGCCGTGTGAGCAACTTTGTTTCCTGACCTGTGTGCAAAGTTTAGGCTCCATGCTTGGTTTCTTGTCATCAACTGTTGCATATTCTCTGTCACTTGTCCCAACCATGAGTTATCTTCTCTTTTGGAGTTCACTGCATCTACAACAACCTTGGCATCCCCTTAAAAACAAACTTGGTTTAAGCCAAACTCGATGCAAAAGTCCATAGCTATTTGAAGAGTAGCACTTTTAGCTTGGAAAGCTGAGGAGATGGGGTCCTTAGGGGATGTCAACACAGCGAGCAAGTTGCCTCTTAAGTCTCTGACGATTACTCCCATTCCCATACTACCTTTAGCTTTGTTATAGGCTACATCGAAATTCACTTTCACATAGGGCCAAACAGGTAGCTGCCAATTTTTAGTTGCTCCTTTCCCATGATTCCCTTCCCCAGTCTTTGAACAAGTCTGGTTGGTCTCTTTAAACAAAGATAGATCAGCTTGAGCCCTTGTAGCCATTGTACCAAGCTGCATAAATTGGTTTTGAAAAATGAAAGCATTTCTCCTTACCCATAGATGATAGAACATGATTGAGGCCAACTCCACATCTCCTTACTCAGCTTACTCCTCATCTCAGACCACAACAGCTAAAAATTAGAAGGATATCTCTTTCATTTACAAAAAATGTTGGTCTCTCCTCCTCACACATCTACTGCAGCAGGATATTCCCACAAAACATGCATTGGTGTTTCCACTGCTCTGATATGTAGTGGACAAAGATTGTTCTCAATAATATTCTTCCTATAAAGGTTATCTTTTGTAGGAAGAATATTATTAAGACACTTCCAAAAGAACATTTTTACCTTGCCTGGGACTTCTAGCTGCCACACATCTTTCCACATCACATTGTTCCCCCCCCCCCCCTTTATCGAGGCTTAGGTAACAATAAATGAATGAAGGACCCAAATAACTTAGGTACTAAGGAAAATCTTGTTTCTTCTAATACTGATAAATGAAGGATCCAAAGAACTTAGGTACCATGGAAAATCATGTAATTGCTTTTGTAGGTATAAATGAAGTCTCTATTAGAAAAAGTAAATGGTTTCTAGACTGTAAATGCTCAAGACATATGATTGAAGATAAAACTGGTCTCATTTGGATAGAGAGATAAGATGAGATGATATGTGAATAGTAGTAAAATGGTTTGTGAATATTAGTGAAATGATTTGAGTTAATATTATGGGGTTTTGGGAAAGGATAGAGAAAAAGTTGAATAAAAATTTATTAAAAGTTAAAATATAATTAGAATATAATTTTTAATATAATTTTTATTCTGTGATTTGAAAAGGTTGAATTGTTTTTGTGTTTTATTTGAAAATTTGAGAAGGTTGAAATGATTAGGAAATGATTAGATAAAAAAGTTGAAGATTTGAAATTGAAAAGTGGTTGTGTTTGTGGCATTTGGATATTGAGATGAGGTAAAATGAGATTAGATGAGATGGGATGAGTTGGGAGATTTTTGCTATACAAACCAGGCCTAGGTTCATCCCTCTTACATCCAAAGAATATGGAGCACTTGTGACCTTTAAAGACAACTCGAAAGGAAAGATAATGGGAATAGGTAAAATTGGTAAAGAATCTTCTCTCATAATTGAAGATGTGCTACTTATTTAAGGTCTAAAGCATAATCTTTTGAGCATAATTCAATTGTATAATAAAGATTTATAGTTAGATTCAAAAGCGATAAGTGAATTATTTTGAATAATCATGATATCAATGCTTGTTTTATTGCATTTAGAAGCAATAATGTTTATACAATTGAATTTAAAGAAACTGTCTCACTAGACACTATTTGCTTTTTAGCTAAAAATGAATATAGGGGCTATGGCATAGCAGACTAGGTCATGCCAACATGGAACTTGTAAGAGGTTTACCAAAGATAAGTTTTCTTGAAGATAAGATCAATGATGCATGCCAATTTGATAAACAAACAAAAAGTACTTTTAAAACCAACCAAGAAACACATTTCTACTACCAGATCATTGTTACTAATACACATGGGTCATTCGGGACCAAATAAAGTTGCAAGTTTAGGAGGAAATATTATGCATTTGCTATTATTGGTTGTTTTTCTAGATATACTTGAGTCATATTTGTTAAAGATCCTCATAAATGCCTTTACCAAGCTACCTCATAAAGATGAAGCACATAATACCTTTACCAAGCTATGCAAGAGAAATCAAAATGAAAAGGGCTATACTATTTCAAAAATCAGAAGTGATATGGGGAAAGAGTTTGTTATTTAAGATATTGAAACTTATTGTGATGAAAATGATTTTGTGCATAATTTCTCTGCTCCTTAAACTCCTCAACAAAATGAGCTAGTGGAGAGATGTCAAGAACATTGTTAAATGAGAACAACTTGCCTAGTTATTTTTGGGTTAAAGTGGCAAGTTTGCATGCTATGTTATAAATAGAGTTATGTTACGATCTAGAGTAGATAGAACCTCCTATGAGCTTTAAAATGAGAGAAAGCCCATCATATTGATTACTTTTATGTGTTTGAGTGCAACTATTTCATTTTGGATGATAGAGATCATTCTGGCAAGTTTGATACAAAATCTAATAAATGTGTCTTTCTCGGATATTCTACTCATAGTAAACCATGTAGAGTTTTCAATAATAATAATAATAATAACTCTCACTATAAAAGAATCTATACATGTAGACATCCAACATAAAGACATCTAGGAAGATCATCACAACTCAATGGAAAATGCAACCAAACAGTGAAAACTTATGAAAGATCGTCCAATGGAACATGTTATAGGAGAATCATCACTAGGTCTAACTACTTGATCATCTCATAGAAATACTTGAAATTGTACTACTTTTCTATCAAACTGAACTAAAAAAATATTGATGAAGCACTTCTCTAGAAATCTTGGATTCTAACTATGCAAGAAAAGCTAACTCAATTTGAGGAAAATGGTGTTTGGACATTTGTTACTAAACCCAATAATCATAGTATTATTGGAACAAAATGGGTTGTTAGAAACAAGAAAGATGAGTTTGGAGTGATCACTAGAAACAAGTCTCCACTAGTAGCCCAAGGTTTCAATCAAGAAAAATGAGTCGATTAGGATGACATAGACACCGGTAGCCAAATTAAAAGCCATTTGAATGCTATTTGTGTATGCTTGTTATCAAGATTTCAAACTTTTTCAAATGGATGTTAAAAGTGATTTCTTAAATAGCATTATAAATTAGGAGGTATATCTTGAGCAATCTCCATGTCTTTAAAATCATATTTCTCCAAACTATTTTTTTGAAGCTCACAAAAACATTATAGGGCTCAAATAAGCTCCTAGAGCTTAGTATGAAAACTTGATTGGAAAAAAAAAATTAAGAGGAAAATTCAACACAATCCTTTTCATTAAACATGAAAATGATGATATTATTTTGATTTAAGTTTATGTCAATAATATAATATTTAGTGCTACTAATGAAAAGATGTGTCAAGTCTTTGCTAAGAGTATGCAGGAAACATTTGAGATAAGCATGGTGTGATTTTTTTTTTTTTTTTAAAATAGCGGATCTCGTTCCATTCATTAAAGATGACATACAAAGTTGACTTAAAGACAAACCAATTACAAACGTTAATAGCTTCCCAGCACACTTCCGTGACTAGCATATTCTAGTCCAGACGGTACATCTCTAAAGACCTAAGTCTAAGAGATAGCACACTTCTATCCATGACAGAGGTAACAGTAACCACATAACAAAACTCCATACCTGACTAATCGGGATATGGAGGAGGAGAACCCCGCGCTCTCCGCCTATGCGAAGGGGGGAGAAACTCCATTCGGACTAGGTCTGAATGGCACTACATTTTTGAGTTTTTATTTTCTAGAAAATAAAGACAAGACATAAAATAAATTATATTGTGAAAACATTGGAAAGTGGAAAACTAGTGCACAAAAAGGCTGCTGGAGGGAAAACTGACGATCGAGCTTGGAAGATCGAGAGATGCTAGTTCGGGAACGACCACGTGTTGCAGTAGCAGAGGGTTCCTTGGTGGCACATGAGGGTCAAGCGCAGGCGAACTCTGAAATCTTCGACCCGCGCGTGCGGGCTACAAGCTGCTTCGGTGGAGGCTGCAGTAGGAGGTTTTGCAGATCGATGGTAGAGAAGGCTCCTGGTGGGGTGCATGTTGGCTGTTGGGTGTCGGAAGGTCTCGAACGACGATTCTCCCTTTGATTGGCCTAAAAAAACACAAATAAAAACTAAACACAACACTAGAAGAGAAACCGAGAGGGGAAATGAAAGGGGTGAGGGGGAGGAGCCTAAGCTCCTACCCCCTTTGGTCGATTTTGATGTTGGGAAGACGCCAGTTCGAAAATGGCCGTGCGTTGCAGCGGTAAATCCTTGGTGGCACGTGAGAGTCACACGCAAGCGAACTCCGAAATCTTCCACCCACGCATGCAGGCTACACGTCGCTCTGGTGGAGGCCGCATTAGGAAGTTTTGCAGATTGGTGGTAGGGAAAGCTCCTGGTGGGGTGCGTGTTGGCTGTTGGGTGCCGAAAGGTCTCGAACGACGATTCTCCCTTTGATTGGCCTGAAAAAACACAAAAATAAAAACTAAACACAACACTAGAAGAGAAACATAGAGGGGAAAGGAAAGGGGTGAGGGGGAGGAGCCTAAGCTCCCATCCCCTCTGACCGATTTTGATGTTGGGAGAGTTTAGAGAGAGGGGAGAGGGTTTTCAGAGAGAGGGTTTTTTTGTAAGCATGGTGTGATGACTTAACTTCTTTCTTGGATTGCAAATCAAGCAAGCAAAAATTGGAACATTTATTAATAAATCAAAGTATATTAAAGAATTACTCAAAAAGTTTGAAATGGAAGGTGCGAAGGAAATGAAAAACCAATGAATCCATCCACCAAACTTGACAAAGATGAGCATGGTAAGTCAATTGACTAAAAAATATATCGAAGTATGATAGGTACCTTATTATATTTGACTGCAAGTAGACTTGATATTATGTTCAGTGTATGCTTATGTGCACAATTTCAATCATCTCCAAACAAATCTCATTTGATTGCTATTTTAAAGCGCTTTTAGATATCTTGTTGGTACAATTGATTGATGGTTATGGTATCCTAAGCATATTTCATTTGATCTAATTAGCTACTCAAATGTAGATTATGCCGGTTTGTGACGCTCCCAACCTCTGCTTGGGATGGAACGGAGACTTGAAGTGTCTGGACATATAATACAAGGGTACATACCCATGTTTATGACAGTTAATATGTAATACATCCTAATATGCAACTAGCAGTATATAATAGCCGCAACGGAAATAAGGGTGAAAATATAACTTATGCCAGAATAATTAAAAACATCCCAATGCATTACTGACCATCATAAGTTCAAAGTCAAATCGTAGCATAAATTTAATACAATTAAGCATTGAAGTCTCCAAAGTTAAATCAACTACTTCATGCGTTCTAGAGCATGAAGAACTAAGACTATAAACATAAGGATCAAATCTAATCTCCTCTCAAGGTCAAGCTCCTCCTCAATTAGTCAGATCCAGTGCTCCATCTAATCCATCATCCTCGAATCCTGACACAACTTCTATCATTTTAAGTTGAAATGTGAGTCCACAAGGGATGAGATTTACATAAAATCTGAGTAAATTAACAACCAACTTACACAAAAATAAATTATGCATGAATAATGATAAATATGAAATGCAGAAATATGTGTGTCTCCCATCTAGATTCCTTAACATTTTCAGAAAAATCGAGACACATATTTTCCTTCAGAGAACATTTTTACTTCATTCGTTGAAAACATAATTCTATCATAACATTTCATCATTTTTAGCAATTTATAATTAATCATAACATCACAACGGGTCGTATCGTCACAGTTCCCCATGTGCACTGTGAGTACCTGCCGGTGACCGTAGTACAACTCACATTGAAACTACGTTGTCTGTAGATTCGTTCTCAATGAATTGGTAATATAACATGGCATCATCATAACGTGTACACCCACCAACTTTAGGTATCATAAAAATTTGACTTCACTCCAGCATTCTTTAAAAAGAACCTATTCGAAGCCCATTGACTGTTTTTCGTCAGTTCATGAGTTACCACTCTATTCTTAAATATTCCAGAATGGTCAGAGGAATTCCTCTAGGATAATTCCTTATACTAGCCTTTGGGATCGTGACAAAAATATTTTCATGCTATGTTGAAAAAACTATTTTCATGACGTGGTAAATGTAGCAAACTTTTCATATGAAAATAACATTTATAAATGCAATATGTTAAAATGGTGAAAATATCATATGTCATATAAGTATGAAGTTGTTTCTATTAATTAAGGTAGCTAAATATTTATTTTATCTTAGTAGCTTATTTAAGCATTAATTTTTCCATTTAGTGTTGTCTCGTTTATTTATGGCTGGTGGATGTAAATATTAAATAATATATATGTTATAATTATTAATGGAAAGGGACGTGGGCAGTGATACCCCTTGATTTCAAAACTTGAGTTTATTCTCTTGTGGAGTTGAGTGACTTCTTCTTTTATTATGGTAGTTATTATCCGAGCTATATGCCACATTAATAACGCTGTCGCAAAGTTACGTCGCATTAAAGGACTCTGACGAAAGGAACAGTACGAAAGACATAGACTCCATGGGAGCAGACACAATTTTTCCCTCTAAACTCCAGGTATAAATAACAACTCCCAGATACGAGAAATCTCTCTCTGAGCCCTACTCTCTTACTTATTTATAAACTTTCAAGAGATTTTATTGACTTTGGCATCGGAGGCTCCCTGACCCAAGACCACCCTCTCCCAACAGCCTTCTTCTTTATTTTCACAGGCCTAAGTTTTGAATACCTGAGTTGCTAGAACCTGACCCAAATGAGTAGCTAAATATTTATTTTATCTTAGTGGCTTATTTAAGCATTAATTTTTCCATTTAGTGTTGTCTTGTTTATTGATGGTTATTGACTGTAAATATTAACTGATATATATGTTATAATTATTAATGGAAAGGGATGTTATAACACCCTACTCCTTCCTTCCTTCTTCTGACGTAAACAATTACGTCTGACGTGACAGCCCGCACCTCCCCTCTAGTGTCTAAGAACCCCGTTACGCGTACCAGACCTCGATGGCTTTTTTTAAAGATTACTACGTAATTTCTAAAGTTATCTTTGTATTTTAAAGTTATGTGTATTTTAAATGGAAGATTCCTATTATTATTTAATTAAAGAATATTTTAAATAACTCAATTATAACATCTTTGAAGAGCTCCAAAAATATTATAATTGTGGGAATCATTTTATATAAATGATTCCAATTATTTAAAATATTATGTGATTTAAATAATGATGGCATCTTTAATTAATTTAATAGTCTTATTCTTTTAAATATTTTAACTAAGACTTCATCATTTTATAAATGATGAAGGAATATTATTTTAAATAATATTCTATCTTTATTCATCTCAATGCTTTTAATTAAATAAACGCCTATGTGTTTTTAAAGTAGCGTTTAAGGGTCATCGTAGACCATTTTATAGACCCCCAGAGAACGGATTTTAGTATAAACCCCAGCCCCTCTCTCTTTCTCCCTCACTTTTTCCTTCCCTCTCTCTCTCCTCTCTTTCTCCCCTTCGGCATACGCAGTACGCAGCACCCACGCTGAATGCTCCAGCCCCCAGCTCGGCGCTGCCGTGCGCCGCCATGCCACACGACCACCACCATCGGCACCGCCTCCCTCTGGCGAGTCTCCCAGCACCGACCTTG
This sequence comes from Pterocarya stenoptera, assembly GCA_003123785.1. Lineage (NCBI taxonomy): Eukaryota > Viridiplantae > Streptophyta > Magnoliopsida > Fagales > Juglandaceae > Pterocarya > Pterocarya stenoptera. The sequence goes on from QEOT01123678.1 coordinate 30,165, forward strand.
CCCCCTCACGCTCGCCCCTCCTCCTCCCTCGATGGTGCAAGCCCGAATGGGCTTAGTGCTCCATGCGCCGCCGTGCACCGTTCTCCGGCACCACCACTCCCACGACAGCCTCCCCTGCCACCGACCGGCCCCCTCCAGCGGCCTCAGCCCCTCCCATGCAGCCACCTCCCTCCACCATGCACAAGCACAACAAACCTATGCACGGGTTCACTGTGCGGCCTCCTAGCGCCGCCGTGCGTGGTCATCTCAGCCACCGGACACTACCATGAGACTCCTCAGGTCTCCCCCTTCCTCCTTCCATGAACCCATGGCCAAAAGGCCTCTCCTCCACCTCCCGGTGTCCCCCTCTCCACAACACGGGTTTAGGCTCCCCCGCCGCCGTACGCAGCCACCCACTGCGTGTGACCACCCTCTCCGGACCACCCTTGACCCCGATCTGTCCCCCATGCATGGACACTCTCTCTCACTTTCCCATGGCTTCTCCTCCCTCACAATACACGGCCAGTCCTCTTCCACCACCACGGACCACCGCACGACCACCACCGAGCCTCCACTGCTCCACCAGCAACCTCCCCTAGCCTAGCCCAAGCCCAAACCACCACTTTACGTGGTGGGTTGATCACTGCACGTGATGGACAGTCACTGCGCATAATTGACCGCCACTGTACACGGCGAGATCCGCCGCGATACGCTCCTTTCTAGCATCATCAAGGCCACCTTAGGCCCTTCCAAAACCACACCTATCTATTCAAATGCTTAAATAGCCACTGTACGCGGTGTAGCCACCCCGTACGTTCCTCCGGCGTTATCGCTGTGACTGCTAACGAGCGACGCATGGGTTATCCCTTTGATGGTATAATTCTCTATCCCTCACTTTTTATATTATTAAATGTTAGATGCTAGCTAATTGATTAGGTTGTGGACTGTGCTGTTAGTATTATAGGTTGTGGACTGTGCTGCTAGTATTATAGGATTCGCTGTGTAGTGGCGATGTGCCGTGAAGTGATGAAGTGTTGGGCGTGGTTGGAAAGTGTGCTGTGTAATGTTGTGGACTGCGCTGTGAAGTATAGTGGTAGCGTATTTGCAGTAGTAGTGGCGTGGCCTAGTGCCGTGTAAGGAGTACACGTGGAGTATACTCTGTGTAGTGAGACGAGGCACCGTATGGCGTGTATGTCATAGCGGTGACGTGATGTAGTGCCGTGTATGGAGTACGCGAGGAGTGCACTCCATATGGTGGAACGATGCACCGTATGGCGTGTGCCATAGCGGTGATGTGGCGTAGTGTCGTAAATGGAGTACGCGATGAGTGTACTCCATGTGGTGAGATAGTGCACCGTATGGCGTGTATGCCATGGCGGTGACGTGGCGTAGTATCGTGGATGGAGTACACGTGGAGTATACTACATGTTGGGAAACGATGCATAGTACGGCATGTGTACCATATTAGTGATATGGCGAAGCGTCGTGAATGGAGTGCACGTGGAGTGTACTCCATTGTAATGGAGTGATGCACCATATGGCGTGTATGCCATAGTGGTAACGTAGCGTAGTTCTGTGAAAGGAGTACACGTGGGGTGTACTCCATTGTAATGGAGTGACGCACCATATGGCGTGAGTGCTATAGTGGTGATGTGGCGTAGTCCTGTGAAGGGAGTACATGAGGAGTGTACTCCATGAGGTACAGCGATACACCGTATGACGTATCGTGAAGATAAAGGTAATTGCGTAGTTGATGGGCGAAGAGCTTGATGTATGGTGTCGGAAATTGTAGAACAGTGTCCCGAAGTGTGAGATACGGCCTGCAGTCCAAGGCAACTAGTGTCGCTATGTGATTGGCTTATGGCCAGAAGTAAGTGCGAAGTGGCTAGAAGGTATTAGAGTAGAGCAGCGAAAGCATGACTGGGCAACGTCACTAAGTGACGTGGTCGATTAAGAGGTCGTGCTTGCGACGGGTGAAGAGTTTGCTTAAGAGTGATGTAGCGAGAATGTAACGAGGTATCACAATGTGACGGGAGTACGTAAGGAACCGTACTCGTGATAAGTAGGAAGTTGACGTATAGTTGACGTAGCGGAATGTCAGGAGACGTGACAAGGTCATGATATAGCTTGGGAATAGTCTCGAGTTATATGATGTGACATAAAGGTGTTGCGGTATGTGTTGTGAAGTATGGCCTGTAGTCTACGGCGATGAGTGTCGCCGTGTAGTCGGCTTATGGCAAGGAGTATGTGCTAAATGGCCAAGAAGTATCAGAGCAGTGCAGCGGAAGCATGATTGGGCAACGTCATGAAGTGACGTGGCCAAGTAAAAGTCATGCGGTGATGGGTTAGGATGTATGAGAGATGACGTGACAGGATCATGGTATAGCTTGGGATTTAGTCTCGAGCTATATGGCATGACGTAAGGTGTGTTCATGGACAGAGTCCTATCGTGCTAAGTGTTGGGATGAACTGTCATGAGGTATGGCTAGCATGAAAGGTCGTGCTAGCCCAGTATGAGAAGGTCGTGCTAGCCCATATGAGTCCGTGACCAATGTATTGAATGATGGTATTAGGTGATAAAGGAGTAAGGTACATGTGTTGTCTGGTTAGACGTACATGCCGGACGAATTCACCATATGTAATGGGTAATCTGTCATAAGCACGATTACACGGTGCTCAAGCCTCAGAGTGGCTTGGAGTCGTGTGACATGTATGGATGATCATGAGAAGTAGAGTGAGCTAAAGTACATGAGGGTAATGATGAGGGTACTATCTAAGAATGGGATGCATGACTTAGTTAGTCTAAGTCATGCGTCGGAAAGTGGTAAATGAGAAAAACGAGATAGAAGTCCTAGTGTCTTAATCCTAAGGTGAATCTTCACCTTAGCGAGTAAGCACTCGAGGTAGAACGTAAGGTTGAAAGAAGTAGAGACCGTAATGGGTCTCCAAGGGTTTTACCATAGTAAGGAACGTGAAAGAGCACGGGAAAGAAAGAGAGTGTTCTAAGTAAAGCATAATTCTATTTCTAGTTCAGCTACTTACGCACTAGATAGAAAATAACGTTAAGGTTATGTATGCATGTAGGTTGCTATCTGACACGCGCATGAATGGACAGCATGGTATGAAAGTAGCATGGAGTCCAGGTAAGTGTTACGTTCATGCTCTTCTAGAGTGTTTTCTAAAGTATAAGAAAAAGAAAGATGAATTGTTTTCCCATGAAAGATGCTTTAAGAAAGAATACGAAAGATGTTTTTAAAGAAAGCATGTTAAGTATTGAAAGGTATACATATGTATGGCCCCTCCATGAAAGCCCCTTTTTACGCACCCAAAAATATTAATTGTATGCATGTGAATGGATGACTATACGACGTAACTATTGTACGTATTTTCTAAAGAAAATAAATGAAGCTTCGAGGCCCTTGCCCCGAGCTTCAGACCGATGCTTTAAACAATGCGAAGAAAGTGTTTTAAAATTGGTTCCTGAGAATTGATGTTAAGATGCCCCTACGAACTGATATTTTAAGCAATGCCATGAAAGATGAAGTTTAAGCCATGCTTTTAAACGAAAAGAATGTTTTTCCATGAAAAGATGGTTTTCCCATGAAAGCATGAAATGAAATGAAAAGAAAAGAAATGAATGTCCATACCCATAAAATGAAATGAATGAAAGCCTCAGCTCTTTAGAGCTGACATGAATGAATGAATGAAAAGAACGACATGTAGCATTAAATGAATGTATGAAACTACGTAACGGTCATATGAATGAAAGAAAAGGGGTACCCAATGAATGAATGGGCAGATTGCAATGTCGGGCAATAGTATTTGGTAGTGCACCCAGTGCTGCATCCTAACGGAAAGGGATTCTAACCCGTGGTCACGGGCGAATCCATCGGCCCAAAAGGCTGCTAACCCCAGCACGCGGGGCGTAACGACGTGCACCGACCTATGAAAGTGAAAAGAAAAGTAAATGAATGTATGAATGTATGAATTCATTTCATTTTTCAAGAAATGAAGGCAGTGACGGGTGAACGTTTTTCCAAAGAAAAGAAAAACATGTATAAAGAAAAGCCCCCGTCCACTGATGTTTTTAATGAAAGTATGTATGCATGTACGTATAGTATGTATGAATGATGAATGTATAGATGAAAACCTACGTTGCTATATTTTAACGGTATGAAGTAACGCTTACTGAGTATTCGACTCATTTTAGTTTTTATATGTGCCTCTCCCCCCACAAGAAACTAAATGAATACGTACGCCCAGGAGGGACACAGCCAAAGGGAAATAGCACGGAGGTCTAGGCATTAAAGTTTTAAACGTACGAAAATGTCTTTTTATTTTAAAAAATTTTATTTCCCACTCCAAAATCCTTTTATTATAAAAGCACTTTTTATATTATAACGTAGAGTCTTGCACCCTAGGAAGGACTATAAAAGATTTTAAATTGGACGGTAATTTCTGTCGTCTATTTTCTAAAATAATTTTCAAAAAGGTCCACCCCAAGGACGGACGTTACAGATGTGGACAGTGATACCCCTTGATTTCAAAACTTGAGTTTATTCTCTTGTGGAGTTGAGTGACTTCTTTTATTCAAGTTTATGGCTTGATCTTTCAAGTGAATTCTGTGATTAGGTAGTGTCAAGAGGTGTCTTCTATCTTCGTGTCCAGTGGCCTCCTAAGATACCGTTTTTCAATCAAGCTTGTAGCTTGGTCGCATGAGTGATTTCATGATTAATAGAGTTTAAGCGGCTTCCTCCATCCCTAGCTGAGTAGCATCCTAGGATTATCCAACTTTATTTTTCATTATTCTTATTGCATTTTATTCAATATCTTTTATTTTATTGCTTTTGATCCATATAAACGCCTCTTGCAGGCCATATATCAAGCTCGGTTTGTTCTTGCTGCCTTGGTATGCATCACTCTTGATTAAAATAAAAAAAAGAAAAGAAAAGAAGAAGAAGAAAAATTAGAGGTCAAAGGGAAGGGCAAAAGAGAGGAGGCCAGTTGCCAAAACCTTGTTATGTGATTGCAAGTCTTCTTAACTAGATTGGCATTTGGAGTATCTTAAAATTTTGGTCCCAGTAGTTAAATAATTTGAGTTACAATGTTTAAGTCAGTTTTGGTAAAGAAGATCGAGAAAATTGAATAAAAATATTATATAGTTAAAAAATTATTTGAATATAATTTTTATTTTGAAGTTTGTGAAAGTTATATTAGCTTTTGTATTTAGTATTAATTAGATAATGATTAGAGGAAATAATTAAAGATTTTGAAATTAAAAAATATTTTTATATTTAAATGATGTTAGAAAATAAAATTACTAGAAATTCTTGCAATTTTAAAACTTTGATATCTTATCCATCCAAACGTCCCCCGTGAACAGAAGTTGATGGCGCAATGGAGGGTGGAGCGTACGTAGTGCAAAGAAAACGCCAAAGAAGAAGATGGTATCTCAATTCTTTCTTCACTTGTTTGTTCTATTGCCATGGATTGTAAAAGCCAGAGAGTGCAGGGCACGCTTCTGTCCTTTCACAAAACAACAAAACTGAGGGACCGTAATGCAAAAGGAAAAAGGTCCCTCCCTCCAAAAATACAAAATTACAAAAAGAGTATGCTCTAATAAAATAAGAAAAAAAACAGTAAACAGATGTGACAACACGTTTCCGATGGTGAGAAAGATACGCGGCTACGCCGTGGGGTGTGCTCTCGCGCCTTTTCCAAATTTTTGGTTATAATTTTTTTAAATTTTTATATAAAATATAATAGTTAATTTGAGTTTTTTAAATTTTAATTTAATTTTTTTTAATTTTAAAATAATAATAATATTTAAAAATATTATTTTTTAATTTTTAATTTAAAACCATTTTAGCTTATCTCTAATTCAAATCAACCCATATTTCTTGAGAGATATTACTATTATTATAATATTATTAATAATAACCATAATTCTAATGTAACAATATAAATAAAAAATGATAAAGAAATGATAAATGGGGAATCGTGGGACAGCATTTCCGAACCGCACCATTTGTTTTTAGCATTTGTTGCTGACGATGGGAAGCGTTTTTTCCACGTTCGCCCCGTGTTGTTCGGATTCTTTCGTCTCCCCCCACTTCAGTACCACGACCCCTTTTATTGTTATAATTTATATCACCCTCTCTCCTTCTGTCTCTCTCTCTCTCTCTCCCTCGAAGACTCCCAGATTTTTTGGTTCTGTCTCTCATCAACGTGGTCCTTCCGCCGATGTTAGAGCCAACACACAACGTTGTTCCTTCGTAATCTCTCTCTTTGTGTCTCTCTGTCTCTGTGTCTCACTGGATGCTTTGGAGTTTCATGGAATATGTAGTCTGATTGTATAAGCATCCTCTTCCACCTCCTTCCCCTTCTTCTATTTTTGTTTTATCTTTTCTTCTGCTTTTTCCCTGTCGTTTTGCTCTGTTTTGACCAAAACAAAAGAAACTAGTACGAGAAAGCAAAAACCTACAACCCAAAATCTCACTTTTGATATAGTAAACATTTGAGTGACCTTGGAGTTGGATTCTTAGAGGAGGCAAGGGACTTCAAAGGTGACAAAAAGAGTAGCAGCGCTACTACCCTATTTCTAAGGCAATGAGGTAGTTTAGCTTCTAAGATAGGCGTGGAAAATATGAAGTGAATATTGTGAGAATGTATAGAACTGGCTTATGCATATTTTGTAATCTCCCCTATTTTTTATCATGAATAAATAAAGTGTTCAACATTATGTTTATGAATATGTTCACTTCTCATTTTCTATGATCTTGAATATGACTGTTTTCAGATACTTTTAATTACGTGTGATATTTGACTATGTAATCTTATCGTATGTCAATCATCATGGCCAAGTTGAGAGAGTCCCCATACCATTCTAGTGGCGCATTTCCAAGAGCTTCATATGGGTAGAGAGAGTCCACTTGATGATTATCGTGGAATGGAATCATGCGAGCCTCACTTGATAGATAGTAAGGAGAATACTCCAAGCATATCATGTGTGGTGTCTTCGAGTTGGTTGGCTGAGTGGACGTTTTCCCAGTGCAACATGTCTATCTCTATGTTAATAATGTTGTGTGAGTGTCGACTAGTATGGGTTAGGCGAGTCAGCTTGCATGTTGGTCGATTGGGTGTGATTCCCCGATTTGGAACAATGAAGTGACTTCCCTTATCTCCATTTGCAGCGACAAATGTTTGTGTAAGAAACATCTATGTGATGAATGCAATTCGTTTTACGTGCCTGAGAGGAGGGTAATTCCTTGCCTCAACGACATATATATATGTACTAGGTTTTGCAAAAAGGGTAATTCCTCAAAGGGTGATTTCTCGCCATGCATATATACTTGTATTTTACTGGGAGGGTGATTCCTCGTCTTGTTTATGAATACATGTGTTTTAGCCAGAGATGGTGATTCCTTGCCATGCACTAATATGTGTTCATTTATTTTGTTACATGAAACTGTACACTGCACAAGCCTTTTCTCTCATTAGCGGTTTTGTCATATATGTCTAACCTATCTATGGTTTCAATATCGGGATTATAGACTTTAATGTATAGATATATCCAGGAGTTGTACCCGAGGAGAAAGAGCTAACCTCTCCCGAGGACTAGACACGAGAGCCTACCTTCATCATAGATTTTACTTACCTTTTTGGGAGTTGTACATATCTACCAATCAGGCAACGATATGTGTTCATAGGATTATCAGGGTATCTAAAAATCTTGTTTTTTTTCTTTTTTTGAAAGAAAGTGATTTTATTAATCATTAATTAGGTAAAATTACATCATACATTACTCACTCCCCCATGACAGAGTTTAAAACCTCAGGAGGGCCATCCTCTAACCAAACTTTTTCACTAGCATCCCTAATTGCTAATTTGGCTGCCGTGTGAGCAACTTTGTTTGCTGACCTGTGTGCAAATTTTAGGCACCATGCTTGGTTTCCTTTCATCAAATGTTGCATATCCTCTGTCACTTGTCCCAACCACGAGCTATCTTCTCTTTTGGAGTTCACTGCATCTACAACAACCTTGGCATCCCCTTCAAAACAAACTTGGTTTAAGCCAAGCTCGATGCAAAAGTCCATAGCTCTTTGAAGAGCACGACTTTCAGCTTGGAAAGCTGAGGAGATGTAGTCCTTAGGGGATGTCAACATAGCTAGCAAGTTGCCTCTTGAGTCTAACGATTACTCCCATTCCCATACTACCTTTAGCTTTGTCATAGGCTACATCGAAATTCACTTTGACATAGGGCCAAATAGGTGGCTTCCAATTTTTAGTTGCTCTTCTCCCATGATTCCCTTCCGCACTCTTTGAACAAGTCTGGTTGGTCTCTTTAAACAAAGATAGATTAGCTTGAGCCCTTGTAGCCACTGTACTAGGCTGCATAAACTGGTTTTGAAAAATGAAAGCATTTCTCCTTACCCATAGACGATAGAACATGACTAAGGCCAATAGCTAAAATTTAGAAAGATATCTCTTCCATTTACAAAAAATGCTGGTCTCTCCTCCCCACACATTTATTGCAGCAAGATATTCCCACAAAACATGCATTGGTGTTTCCACTGCTCTGATACGTAGTGAACAAACATTATTCTAATAATGTTCTTCCTATAAATGTTATCTTTTGTAGGAAGAATATTATTAAGACACTTCCAGATGAACATTTTTACCTTGCTTGGGACCTCTAGCCACCACACATCTTTCCACATCACATTGTTCCCCCCCCCCCCCTTTTGTCGAGGCTTAGGCAACAATAAATAAATGAAGGACCCAAATAACTTAGGTACCAAGGAAAATCGTGTAATTGCTTTTGTAGGTATAAATGAAGTCTCTATTAGCAAAAGTAAATGGTTTCTAGACTGTAAATGCTCAAGACATATGATTGAAGATAAAACTGATCTCATTTGGATAGAGAGATAAGATGAGATAATATGTGCATAGTAGTAAAATGGTTTGTGAATAGTAATGAAATGGTTTGAGTTAATATTATGGGGTTTTGGGAAATGATAGAGAAAAAGTTAAATAAAAATATTAAAAGTTGAAATATATTTAGAATATAATTGTTAATCTAATTTTTATTTTAGGATTTGAAAATGTTGAATTGTTTTTGTGTTTTGTTTGAAAATTTGGGAAAGTTGAAATGATTAGGAAATGATTAGATGAAAAAGTTAAAAATTTGAAATTGAAAAGTAGTTGTGTTTGTGGCGTTTGGATATTAAGATGAGGTGGAATGAGATTAGATGAGATAAGATGAGTTGGAAGGTTTTTTCTATACAAACCAGGCCTAAGTTCATCCCTCTTACATCCAAAGAATATGGAGCACTTGTGACCTTTGGAGCCAACTCGAAAGGAAAGATAATGGGAATAGGTAAAATTGGTAAAGAATCTTCTCTCATAATTGAAGATGTGCTACTTATTTAAGGTCTAAAGCATAATCTTTTGAGCATAATTCAATTGTATAATAAAGATTTTATAGTTACTTTCAAAAGCAATAAGTGCATTATTTTGAATGATCATGATATCAATGCTCGTTTTATTGCATAAGCAATAATGCTTATACAATTGAATTTAAATAAACTGTCTCACCAGACACTATTTGTTTTTCAGCTAAAAATGAATGTAGGGGCTATGGCATAGCAGACTAGGTCTTGCCAACATGGAACTTGTAAGAGGTTTACCAAAGATAAGTTTTCTTAAAGATAAAATCAATGATGCATGACAATTTCATAAACAAACAAAAGTACTTTTAAAACCAAGAAATATATTTCTACTACTAGATCATTGTAACTGATACACATGGGTCATTTGGGACCAAATAAAGTTGCAAGTTTAGGAGGAAAATATTATGCATTTGTTATTATTGATTGTTTTTCTAGATATACTTGAGTCATCTTTATTAAAGATCCTAAAAAAGCTCTTTACCAAGCTACCTCATAAAGATGAAGCACATAATACCTTTACCAAGCTATGCAAGAGAAATCAAAATGAAAAGGGCTATACTATTTCAAAAATCAAAAGTGATACGGGGAAATGGTTTGTTAATTAAGATATTGAAAATTATTGTGATGAAAATAATTTTGTGCATAATTTCTCTTCTCCAACTCCTCAACAAAATGAGCTAGTGGAGAGATGTCAAGAACAATGTTAAATGAGAACAACTTGCCTAGTTATTTTTGGGTTAAATTGGCAAGTTTGTATGCTATGTTATAAATAGAGTTATATTACGATCTAAAGTAGATAAAACCTCTTATGAGCTTTAAAATGAGATAAAGCCCACAATATTGATTACTTTTATGTGTTTGGGTGCAACTATTTCATTTTGGAAGATAGAGATCATTTTGGCAAGTTTGATGCAAAATCTGAGCAATGTGTCTTTCTCGGGTATTCTACTCATAGTAAACCGTGTAGAGTTTTCAATAATAATAATAATAAAACTCTCACTATAAAAGAATCTATACATGTAGACATGCAACATAAAGACATCTAGGAAGATCATCATAACTCAATGGAAAATGCAACCAAACAGTGAAAACTTATGAAAGATCATCTAGTGGAACAAGTTCTAGGAGAATCATCACTTGGTGTAAGTACTTGATCATCTCATAGAAATACTTGAAATTATACTACTTTTATATCATACTGAACTAAAAAAATATTGATAAAGCACTTCTCGAAAAATCTTGCATTCTAGCTATGGAAGAAGAGCTAACTCAATTTGTGTTTGGACATTTGTTACTAAACCCAATAATCATAGTATTATTAGAACAAAATGGGTTGTTAGAAACAAGAAAGATTAGTCTAGAGTGATCACTAGAAACAAGTCTCCACTAGTAGCCCAAGGTTTCAATAAAGAAAAATGAGTCGATTATGATGAGACATAGACACCGGTAGCTAGATTAAAAGCCATTCGAATGCTATTTGCGTATGCTTGTTATCAAGATTTCAAACTTTTTCAAATGGATGTTAAAAGTGATTTCTTAAATAGTATTATAAATTAGGAGGTATATCTTGAGCAATCTCCATGTCTTTAAAATCATATTTCTCCAAACCATATTTTTAAGCTCACAAAAACATTATATGGGCTCAAATAAGCTCCTAGAGCTTGGTATGAAAATTTAATTGAAAAAGAATTTTTAAGAGGAAAATTCAGCACAATCCTTTTCATTAAACATGAAAATGATGATATTATTTTGATTTAAGTTTATGTCAATAATATAATATTTGGTATTACTAATGAAAAGATGTGCCAAATCTTTGCTAAGAGTATGTAGGAAAAATTTGAGATAACTATGGTGTGATTAGTTTTTTGTTGATAATAACGGATCTCGTTCCATTCATTAAAGAGGGCATACAAAGTTAACTTAAAGACAAGCCAATTACAAATGTTAATAGCTTCCCAGCACACTTCCGTGACTGCCATGGTCTAGTCCAGACGGCACATCTCTTAAGATCTAAGTCTAAGAGATAGCACACATCTATCCATGATAGAGGTAACAGTAACCACATAACAAAACTTCATACCTGACTAATCGGGATATGAAGGAGGAGAACTCCACGATCTTTGCCTATGCGGAGGGGGGAGAAACCCATCCGAATGGCACTACATTTTTGGGTTTTTATTTTCTAGAAAATAAAGACAAGACATAAAATAAATTACATTGTGAAAACATTGTAAAACGAAAAATCAGCGCACAAAAAGGCTGCTGGAGGGAAAACCGACGATCGAGCTTGGCAAATCCAAATACGCTGGTTCGGAAACGGTCGAACATTGCAGCAGCAGAGGGTTCCTTGGTGGCGTGTGAGGGTCATGCGCAGGCGAACTCCAAAATTTTCGACCCGTGCGTGCGGGCTACGCGCCGCTCCGGTGGAGGCCTCATTAGGAGGTTTTGCAAATTGGCAGTAGGGAAAGCTCCTGGTGGGGCACCTGTTGGTTGTTGGGTGCCGGAAGGTCTCGATGATTCTCCCTTTGATTGGCCTGAAAAAACACAAAAATAAAAACTAAACACAACATTAGAAGAGAAACAAAGAGGGGAAAGGAAAGGGTGAGGGGGAGGAGCCTAAGCTCTCACCCCCTTTGGCAGATTTTGATGTTGGGAGAGTTTAGAGAAAGGGGAGAAGGTTTTCAGAGAGAAAGTTTTTTTTTATAACCATGGTGTGATAACTTAACTTCTTTCTTGGATTGCAAATCAGGTAAGCAAAAGTTGGAACATTTATTAATAAGTCAAAGTATATCAAAGAATTACTCAAAAAGTTTGAAATGGAAGCTGCGAAGAAAATTGAAAAACCAATGAATCCATCCACCAAACTTGACAAAGATGAGCATGGTAAGCCAATTGACTAAAAAATATATCAAAGTATGATAGGTAGCTTATTATATTTGACTGCAAGTAGACTTGATATTATGTTCAATGTATGCTTATGTGCACAATTTCAATCATCTCCAAACAAATCTCATTTGATTGCCATTTTAAAGCATTTTTAGATATCTTGTTGATACAATTGATTGATGGTTATGGTATCCTAAGCATATTTCATTCAATCTAATTGGCTACTCAAATGTAGATTATGCCTATTTGTGACGCCTTCAACTTTTGCTTGGGATGGAATGGAGACTTGAAGTGTCTGAACATATAACACAAGGTTACATACTCCGTTTATGATAATTAATATACAATGCATCCTAGTATGCAACTAGCAGTATACAATAATCGCAGTGAAAATAAAGGTGGAAATATAACTTATTCCATAATAACTAAAAACATCCCAATGCATTATTGACCATCATAAGTTCAAAGCCAAATCGTAGCATAAACTTAATACAACTAAGCATTGAAGTCTCCAAAGTTAAATCAACTACTTCATGCATTCTAGAGCATGAAGGATTAGGACTATAAACATAATGATCAAATCTAATCTCCTCTCAAGGTCAAGCTCCTCCTCAATTAGTCGGATCTAGTGCTCCATCTAATCCATCCTCCTCGAATTCTAACACAACTTTTATCATTCCAAGTTGGAATGTGAGTCCACAAGGGGTGAGATTTACATAAAATTTCAGTAAGTTAACAACCAACTTGCACAAAGATAAATTATGCATAAAGAATGATAAATATGAAATGCAGAAAAATATGTGTATCTCCCATCCAGATTCTTTAACATTTTCAGAAAAATCGTGACACATATTTTCTTTCAGAGAACATTTTTACTTCATTCGTTGAAAACATAATTTCATAATAATATTTTATCATTTGTAGCAATTCATGATTAATCATAACATCACAACGGGTGGTATTGTCATAGTTCCCCATGTGCATTGTGAGTACCTGTGGATAACCATAGTACAACTCACATTGAAATTACGTTTTCTGCAGATATGTTCTCAATGAATTGGTAATATAACATAACATCATCATAACATGTACATCCACTAGCTTTAGCTGTCATAAAAATTTGACTTTGCTCTGGCGTTCTTTAAAAAAAACCCATTCGAAACCCGTTGACTGTTCTTCGTCAGTCTAAGGGTTACCACTTCATTTTTAAATATTCTAGAATGGACAGAGGAGTTCCTCTGGGATAATTCCCCATACTAGCCTTTAGGATCATGACAAAAATATTTTCATGCTATGTTGAAAAAAATATTTTCATGACATGTGCTAACACTACAACAGAAAGCAATTTTTCTCGCGACCATGTTTGTCCATATTACCCACATTTGATGCCACAAATGCCTTTTTCTAGCATTTTCTACTAGTGGCTTGGTCATCAGAAATAACTGGCCCAACATAGGTGTATATCTTGCGATATCAATTTCTCTCCGAAAAGCTACTTTTTTAGGCATGACCATCTCCCCACATAAAGTGTATATTTGGCCAAAAAAAGATGGCCCAACAGTTGGACATTTCTCCAGGAAAAAGTAATAATGGTGAAATATCTTGCCGGAATTAAGTATTTCTAATCATATTATTCAGCAGGAAATAAGTATTTCCTGTGAACTATTTGGATCGATCGAAAATACACATTTTCGGTGACAGTGACTTGCAGGAAATGTATTTCCCATAGAGGATTTTTGTTCATAATATCTATGCCAGAATTAAGGTTATTCTATTTGTCACCATTATGTATCCAACAATTTGTAATTGCGAGATCTATGGTTTTATGCCATATATATGTCTTTCAGAAACACATAAACATCGATAAAGAGGTTTTATCAGAAATAATTATTTCTAATAGGAATACAATTGCCAAAAATGTCTTTCCAGTTTATACATGAACTAGATCATTTTTTGGACATGCTTAACATATCGAAAATGGCCTATAACTTTTTTCCAATTAATGCCACGGCTTACATTCATTAAATTATATGCAAATTTTATACTACATGTCCATAAAATCTGTGCCTTAGTCGTAGACTTCATGCTCAAATACAAGTCAATGTAGTTTTAACCAAAGTGACCAGCATCTCATCCAAAATTATGGCCAAAACGTAACAACAGAAAGGGGAGCTATGTTTCACATTACATGCATATATTGGGGGAGCACATCGTTTCATTGCATGTCAACAACATGCACATATTTACATAAAACATCCTCACCTTGCAGTCTATACAAAATAACTAGCATGTTTTGGAATCACACGTTCTATATCCTTACATGAAGATCTTCTTCCTAACCATTTGCATGCATGGAGGTTTGGATTCAGCTTGGTTCTTTGCTCTGCTCAAGCACCCGGATTTTTGCTTATGAGTCTTTTTTACCTTTAAAACAAGAGATTTAAAATGTGCAGAAGAACTGTGCACAATTTAAGAGATAGCAAGCACTAGCAAGAGACTGGGCGGGGACATTTAATGCACAATAATGGGAATGTCTCTCGATATTTAGAATAGTGGGGGGACCATACATTCACAATTCTATTAATTTCAGAAATGCTATTTGAGAGAGAGAGAGAGAGAGAGAGAGAGAGAGAGAG